>CM028129.1:420247500-420417500 GCA_016271365.2 Neoceratodus forsteri | reverse complement strand
GAGAGGGGAGATATAACAGAGACCTTCAAGTTCCTTAAAGAAATTAACAAAGTGAACTGTGGGGAACTATTTACTCTGAACACCAATTTGTGGTCACATGGACACAAATGGAAATTAATAGGAGGTAGGTTCAGGAGAGATGAGAGGAAGTACTACTTTATAGAAAGGGTGGCTGAACCTTGGAACAGCATTTCAGCTGAAGTGGTGGGGTGAAAACAGTTAGGGGATTTAAGCAGGGCTGGGACATAATGAAGGGAATATGTAAATATGTAATTACTGGGGGCAACAGGACCAAGGAGGAGAATAGAGAGAGAGCGGGGAGGGTTAGTACCCTGGAGGAACAGTAGGTTCCAGGGATTATAGGGGAACTTGGGCAGACTGGATGGACCTCTGGTCTTTTTCTGCCATCATTGTCTATGTTTAGTGGTGGGCGAAGTGGGCTCAATCTGCTCCGCGAAGTGATTCGCAGAGTAAAGGTGGATTCACGGAGTGCTCCACAATGCGAAGCGGGGTACTTTGCGTTATAATGAGGAATGCGAAGTGCACTGAAAACAGCTGCTTTGCATTACTCCGCCTCCACTGGTCACTTCTCTTTCAATTTTTAAGGCGAAGTACTGTACATTGGTGGCAGATCACTTCGCCATGTTTTTGAGCTCAGAAGGATGATTTTGAAGTGATTCATGGGCGTTCAGGTCACATGGGTTCTATATTGATCTGCACAGCCTCAGTTCGAGGTAGTATGAGTAGGAAGGAGTAGGAGACAGTGTGCTCTGATAGCTGTCTGTAGGAATCTTTTAAAAGCTGTTCAAAAAGCATTTTTGCTTTTGTTTGGGGGATCCAACTGTAGTTCATCGATTGTAGGAAACCCTCCTGTGCTCACATCATCGAGCATTTTTTTTGTGTGTGGATTTTGAATGTAAATTTACAACATTGAGAGTGTGTGGTGAAAGACAGTGAAGTGTGCTGTGGGGGAGGGGCGTATCTGTGTGTAGGTAGATTTAAGTTGGAAAACTAGTGATTTCTTTGTGTTTTGGTAATATTTTTGTTATATAACTGACTGTTACTGTACACATAGTAAAATTGTCAGTGATAGTACAAATTTTCTTGCTGCTTGTTGTGTGAATGTGGTGCAGCATTTCATAAGGTCAGGTTGTTTAAATTACAAATTTGCATTACGTGGCACTGAGTACACTGAACTTTTACATTTGCATCGCATTCCTCATTCAGCATTATACACAAAGTGTTCTGTGTTGTGTGTGCAGTGTTGCGTGCATCAAATATAATACACCTTTTAAAATTTGTGACACAGATCAGTGTAGGTGCAACTAAGCGCAGCAGTGTGAACCTGCTATCCACTGCAGCTGCCTGATTTTGTACTGCGATCGTGTTCTCTGTTCTTAGTGTTGCTGCTTGTAGAGCCGTAAAAATCAGCACTGTCTGTATTCAGTGCCCCCCCCCACACTGAAAAGGTCATTTTTACCAGACTGGATTGCGACTGAAATTGTCAAATTGTTTTTGTGACCCCATCAGCACCACTGGTTACTGAAATCGTTTTAATTCTGTGACAGTGTCACAACACAGTAAGTAGTCCCTTATCTGTTGCTGAAGCCACAGTTGTTTATTTTGCTTCACATCCAGCTAGCGAGTAGCAGCCCTCCTGTCAGAAAGTGAGCATATCAAAATCTGAATTTGGTAATAATATTTATAGTTGATCCCCCAAAATGCCCACAAAGAGACATGCAAGTAAAGCTGTTTCTGGCCATGGCAATGTTGGCAGTAAGAGGGTCTGTGGGTGTGGTTGTAGTACGCAGAAGGAGAAGTGCATTGCTGATGTGAGGAAGGGTATTTCTCCTGCAATATTTTTTACAGCCCAATCAGTAGCTTCACTGATAGTTTGAGGAGATGATGTTTTCCCAGCTGGTGGTGTTTGTGTTATTGGTGTTACTGGTGGTGGAGGTAGTATTAGCATTGTTGCATCAAGTTCTAATTCCGACCAATGTACCATATCCAAACATACTGAGTGTGAAGCAGTGCAAGTGAGTGACAGCGTAGATGATGTCATACTTCCCAGTAACATCCCATTAACTGAACCTGATTCTGATGATCATGTCAACGATAGCATACAATGTGATATTCCATCCACCGTGGCACTTAACGTCACTCATTTTCCATGCAACAGTGATTCACAGTGTGGTGAAAAAATATCAGGTGATGGTGGTGTAGATGCTGATGATGACTGTGATGATGCTGATGATGATGATGATGCTGCTGTTGTTGCAACATGCAGTCCACATGTTAGCATCCAAGCAGAAGATGTGGATGTGTGTGACAGTGACGTTGATGAATATGATGATGATTTAATTGACCCCAGTTGGGAACCGGAGAAAAAGAAATTAAAAGTGGCTGTGTCTGAATCTGTTTGCAGGAATCCCCCCCCCCATAAAAAAACTTGTTATTTACTGTTACCGGTTTTAGTGGATGGTGATGATGATGATGATGACCCAGTACTCAATATGATAGGTAGTCGTTGTGGTCAGCTGCAGTCCAGGTGTGCAGTGCCAGAAACATCACATGCTCCCCCCACTTCAGTGCTTAAAATAACAGACTTAAATAAGCCACATCATCATGGACATGTTAAAAGCAGAGCATCACAGTCCCTTGTTTGGGATTTTTTGTTCAAGATGCAAATGATGATTCAGTTGTAATCTGCCAGGTTTGCCATGTGCGTGAGAGTCGAGGTAAAAAGGGGAGCCATCTTGGGACAGGAGGACAGCATACACATCTTAAGAATAGGCACTTGGCTCTGAGGACCCAGCACAAGCTGGCAGCTAATACCAGACTTGGGCATTCACTGGTATCACTGGCGGCAACCATAGCCAGCGTGT
Source organism: Neoceratodus forsteri (assembly GCA_016271365.2). Taxonomy (NCBI): domain Eukaryota; kingdom Metazoa; phylum Chordata; order Ceratodontiformes; family Ceratodontidae; genus Neoceratodus; species Neoceratodus forsteri. The sequence goes on along the minus strand of CM028129.1, from coordinate 420,414,615 downwards.
TATCCCCTTCCATGACTGTTAAGCCCAGTAGGAAGTTAAATGTATGCAGTAGTGCGGTAATAAGAGCAGAGGATTACCACAGACATGATGAGGTGGAGGACCACAATGACTTTGAAATGTTGTCCAGTGCTGGTGAGAGTAGCAGTTTTTGTGGTGGTGGTGGTGGTAGTGGTGAATGCAGTATGTCTAGTGCAAGTGGTACATCAACCCCGGTTGGCAAATCCGGAAAAATAACATCATTTCTGGGTTTGTCATCATCATCTGTGCAACCGTCTTCATCAAATGTCCACACTCCACCCCCTGCCAATGCCATTCATCACAGAGCACAACCATTTGTGACCAACAACACACACTGTGTAAAATGTTTAAGTCAGCCCAAGTTACAGAGTGTTTTTGCGCATAAGCTGAAGTACCCCCCAATCATACAGTGTCACGTGAACTTAATGCTGCTGTAGCGGAAATGCTGGCAATCGATCTTTTGCCCTTCTCCTTTGTGGAGAATTCTGAGTTCTGGTGGTTTGCTGCCCATGCCTGTCCAAAATGGAAAGTCCCATCCAGGACATACTTTTCTACCCATGCTGTTCCGCACTGTCTCAGACTCAGTAACACATGCCCTTCAACATTCCTCCTCTCCATTCATCCATTTAAGTATGGATATGTGGACAAGTGGCAAAACAGCGGGGAGTTCATATCTGTGTATAACTGCACACTGGGCGCAGGTGCCTGGGGTTGTTTGTGATGCTGGTAGTGTGAATAATCAGTGCAGGAAGGTGGATTGTCGCGGTAGCAATCTTTCTGGAATTCGCCAGCATGCAACAATTGCTATGCACAGTGTGACCTGTTCAAACACTGGTGAGAACATGTTGGACATGGTACTGACTGAAATTGACAGATGGCTAAACCCTCTGTCCCTGAGAGCTGGGTTCATAGCAAGTGACAATGGGTCAAATGTGGTGAAATGCATCACAAATGGTGTTTTTTTTCATGTTCCATGCACGGCCCACTGTTTAAATCTTGTGGCTCAGGAGTTTCTGTAGCACCCTAACATAAAGGAAATGCTGACCATTGCACGATGTATCTGCTCTCACTTTTCAAGATCTGGAAAGGCCCATGACCAACTGCGGCAGTTGCAGATACAAAACAGCCTGCCTCAGCACCGCTTGAAGCTGGAAGTTGTCACCTGATGGAAATCCATGTTATACATGGCAGAGAGGTTGTGTGAATAATACAAAGCCATCACAGAATATCTTTTTATGCACACTAGCCGTGACAGTTCTGGGACCTCCATGTCTATGACGACTGAACAGTGGCGCCTCATGGACTCTGTAATAACAATTTTGTGGCCTTTTGAACATGCCACACAGGCAGTGAGTGGTGAGTCTACCTCCATTAGCCAGTCAATTCCACTGCTGTGGGTGCTGAGGCAGACATTGGTGAATGTACAGCATAGCTTTGATGTTGCCGGAGATGGAGGTAGCAGTATGTTGCTGCAACACATGCTGACAGTATTCGACCAGAATCGTCACATTGTGAGCATTCAACATAGTGACAACCTTGCCATGGCAACAATGCTGGACCCACAATGCAAATGTGGTATTGCATCAGTACTGGAGGGAGGGCCTGAACAGGTAAAAAATATCAGTGGTCAACTGGTTCGCTCGGTTCATGGGGCACAGAAGTCACGTGCCAAGGTTTGCAAACCTCAGCAGCATAATCCAGTTGAAGGTGTAGCTGGAGGACCAGCAAGCATATCATGAAAGGGTAAGGGGACTGTAGTTCCTGGTGGTCTGTCATCCAAAGTGGTTGGCATCAACCCGCTTTTGGAGGCTTTGTCCCAATTGGGTATTGATGACATCAATGATTCCGGGGAACAGGCTGATGCATCAACAATCGGACTTAGTGTGGCACAGAAATGGTTGAGTCATATTTGTCTGAAAACAGACATCTGATAATAAGTGAAGATCCTCTTTTGTACTTGAGTGGAAAGGTCAGTGAATGGCCAGAGCTGACTGCAGTGGCACTGAAGTACCTCACATGCCCACCCTCCAGTGTAAGTGTTGAGGGAGTATTCAGTTCAGCAGATGCAATAGTCAGGGATCATCAGACAAACCTGTCTCCTGCAAATGTTAGTTTGCTGACATTCATTAAAATGAATGAGAGCCACATACCAGCACAGACTGCAACCTCGGTATTCGTACCCCGGCCTAGTCATGGTGGTCTTGCTGATGTGGAAATGGAGCATCCTGGTGGCACTGGCAGTGGCTGCCTGAAATGGCCCACCACTGACTTAGATGATGACACAATGGAGAAAGAATTTCCCAGTGGTCAGACTTCAGACATTGATGACTGTGAGGGCAGTTTTCTTTATGAGGATGATGATGTGGTTAATATTGGCACGTTTTAACTGCAGTATTTAAAAGGTGGTGTGCCCCCCCCACCCCGGACCACCACCACCGGGACTGATGTTATCCAAGTCTGCTGCCACCATGAGTCTGTCTGCCCCCCATGGACCACCACCACCACCAGGACTGATGTTATCCAAGTCTGCTGCCACCATGAGTCTGTCTGCCCACCCTGGACCACCACCACAAGGACTGATGTTATCCAAGTCTGCTGCCACCATGAGTCTGTCTGCCCACCCTGGACCACCACCACCAGGACTGATGTTATCCAAGTCTGCTGCCACCATGAGTCTGTCTGCCCACCACGGACCACCAGTCTACCAGTGCACCACCAGCACCAGCTTCTTAATATTTAAACCATAAAGTGAGTATGTGCACTCATGTTTGTTGTGCTGCCTCACTTCCTTAAGTTGTCTGTTTTGTTTTCTGTAGCTTTTCAGAGCAGCAGTGGCAAAACACATTCAGTACACTTATTTTGTTTCTTTTACAGGAGAACAAAAACAGGCTCCATCGCTATTATTACTCATTGGGAAAGATGCTGTAGCTATACCGTACATAGAGGAAATGATGTAATGTCCGTGTGAAATCCATTCTGGTAAGTATGAAGATTTTATTTCATCCATTTCATTGCTTTGTAAAGACTGCTGCAAATATTGCAAACAACAGGTTGTCTTAATAGTTGACAAGATGTGTCTCTGAAATGTAACTTAGTTGACAATAGGGACTGAGATTTGAGAACCAAGGAGGGACACATTGTAGTTGTAATTTTTAAGAAGTCATTCATTTCTTTATTTAGGAAAATTCACAATAGTTTGTTGTTCTGTCAAAGTGGCCTTATCCAAAAAAGTTTGTCAACATGATCAGGCACACCCCTCCCCGACCTGAGCTTGGGCACGCATGCAACACGCAGAAGTCGTTACATTCGATGACCATGACCATCATTAAGAACCGGACTCCAGAAGGATGCTGATGAAATCTGTAAAGAAATACAAAAATAGGAAACCATTACAGACAAAACTGTAAATATGTTCCCCCACCCAAAAAAAAAAGAAATACTTACCTTCATGTGCTTGAGAGTTATCCATTACCATTTAAGCGCAAAAAATTGTCATTCAGCACTGGACAGTGCACAGCAACAGTTTGGAGATGGAGTCACCTATGTGTGATGCAGAACAATAGCATGAGTACATGTCCATGTCAAGTTCAACCCCCGCATCATCACCAACAAAATACACAACCATAAATCTATATGTGTACATATATATATATATATATATATATATATATATATATACATGCTCACCAAGGCTACTATTACTGTACATCCAAAGGGCACCTTTCAATCCAGTTGAGATGTTCACTTTTCAGTTTTCTGCACACAAGGATGATGCATTGTGGACCTGTAGAAAAAAATCTGGGGACTCTGTGCCACCACTGCGTGCATGACTGAGTGCGCCATAAATTCTGTAGGACTTTGTATGTGCTGAAACAGTCTCATTTCACTGTGTTACCACTTGTCAATTTTCTGAACACATGGAAGATGCATTCTGGGCCTGCAGAAAAAATCTGGGGACTCTGTGCCACTTTTGTGTGCATGACTGAGTGTGCCATGAATTCTGGGGGACTTTGCATGTGCTGAAACACTCTCATTTCACTGTGTTACCACTTGTCAATTTTCTGGACACAAGACAGATGCCTTTTTCGGATGCAGAAAAATGAGGCACCAAAACAGCGCACACACACAAAACACACAGACACTTAACAGAAGGAAGGAGCCCCAGAATACAAAGTGTAACACATACTGAAGACAACAAAAAAATGGCATAATTACATACAAGGGTCAGGGATGGTGGAGGAATACATTTTATGACACAGCAAGGAAGGTGGGGGGAACATGGTGTGAGGAAACAAAACTAGTGTGGGATCCTATGGTGATCCAGCAGCAGTTTCAGCATGGACATAATTTGAAGCTGATGTCCCTCTATGTCATCCAGTCTCTGCTCCACATCACACATCCTCTCGCTGTTCTCCTCAACAGCACTCCAGAGAACTGCCAAGTCAGACAGCGTTACATGCACTTCTCTGGTATCCACTCCTTCGGCAGGCTGACCTGCTGGTGGTGGTGGTGGTGGGGGTGCTGGTGGAGCAACAGGTGCTGCTGTGGCCCTCCTCTTCTTAGGGATGCCGCTATGCACAGCAGCACCCTCTGCCACGGAATGGCCAGCAGATGCAGACATGGTCCGTTCTGTGGCAGCCTGCCACTCCAACTGGTGGTGATTAAGCATATGGGTGCGCTGGCCCCCAGTCCCTAGGTGACTCCCCCAGTGGCCACAGTCACCTCCACTGCACATTGGTGATACTTCACCACACTGCTGTCCCCCCCAACACAGTCAAAAAACTGCCAAACAACAGAGGTGCGGGGAGGACCAGGCACAGGCAGGGAAGGGCCAGATGAACTGGCAGTAGGCTGCTCACACTGCTGAACAGTACTGATGGGATCCACACCTGGGCCTGGGGGAACAGGCACATCCTGCTCCAAAGGACCTTGTGCTGGACTTGGTGGTGGTGGTGGTGGTTGAACTGCCTCAGATGCAGGAGGCGGTGCTGGTCCTGCTTTCAGGGGTTGGACACTCACAAGTTTAGAGTGGTCCAACACAAATGGGTGCTCATGCCCCCCACGCATATGCACAGTATGATGACGCGTACTACCATGCTCTCCCAGAGCTGCCCCTGCCCCAGACATTCCCTCACCCTGCTCTATCTCACGACACAGGCACAACACACACACAGTCACACACACACACAGACAAACAACTAAGTAAGTAGGTAAGAAAAATAAAATTTACAGAAAGAACAAATTAAGTAAAAAACAGTACAGAAAAGACAAAAAAATGTAGCTTTTAAAAAAGTTGTTGGGTTAACTATCAAATTTTAACTCTCCTCTTCTGCAATCAAAATACTCCTCTCTCTAGTACATACTCCTCTCTCTCAGTCTGCACAGGAGAAAGTGAAACTGTCTGTGTGACTCACTTCCTTCCTACCTTGCTAGAGAGCATGTGACTTACAGTACTGTAAGCCATGTGATGTGTGGGGGGGCTGCCAAGTCTGAAACACCAAGTGGATCACTTAGAATCATAATGAGGAATGTGAAGTCCATTGAAATCAGTGACTTCCCCTTACTTCGTGTTGTCATTCAGCATTGAAGTGAAGTAATGACAAGGAGAAGTGAGCACTTGCATTGCCTACTCCGCGATAGCGGGTAACGCTAGAAGTGCTCACTTCACATGCACTTCGCCAGCAGATTTTAAATTCTCTGCTTCTCTATCTATGTTTCTGTTTCTATTTTTTTTTACACATTTTGTTTTTTTTTTTAAATGACTCCATAGGCTTAGAGGCTGTTGTTTGCATTTATACTGAAACTTAATTTATTAACATAGGATAAATGCATTTTCATAGCACTTGAAAACTGTAAACATAGCCCCTTCTGATTCAAAAATCCTACTTTCAGAATCCTAAAATGGCTTCCTTGATGATGTCATACATAAGAGAGATGCCAGCTGTGCAGATGTATTCTAGCTCTTCTAACTGTATTCAAATGCAAATAACTTTAAAATGAAAAGTGATAGCATGGTACTGTGAGCATGAAAGTTGTTCAGCACAAAAATATCTTCAAAATGAGTGGTGTTTAATTTATAGATACTGTTTATGTTTTTTAAAAATTAGTTAAAAAAAGCAGCATCAAAGTCAATTGCTTGTCACTTTTTCAACAAACAGATGCAAATAACTTTAAAACAAAAAAATTATAGCATGATAATGTGAGCATGACATTTGTTCAGCACAAAAATATCTACAAAATGAGTGGTGTTTTTTTACATATATATATATATATATATATATATATATATACCTTTTAGTTTTTTATAAGTATCAAAAAATGGCAGAAAATTTATTTTTTACTTTTTGCAACAAACAAATACAAATAGCTTTAAAATGAAAAGTGATAGCATCGTACTTTGAGCACAAAAAATGTTTAGCACAAAAATATCTACCAAATGAGCAGTATTTCATTGATACATACCTTTTAATTTTTTTTTATAATCAGCAAAAAATGGCAGGAAATTCTATTATCTTTTTACTTTTTTCGAGGTATGGCATAAATGGAATATGCTACCTCTGTACTAGAAATACTGTTGATATTTTTTGATCTTGTGCCCTACTCCAATTAACCAAATTGCAATTTGCTTTTCAAATAGCTCCCACCTATCACCTTCTGAATGAGGGGAGGGGGTAGAAAACTATTGTATGCTTACTTTTTGCCATTTCTGTTTTTTCCTGCTCTGTCAATGTTGCCTCGCTGTGACAGTGTGAGCCACAGATTCTCATATTCCCACTTTACAGTATCAGGCAAAGTGATCTAGGGCACGCTGCACTTCTCATGTAGCCACCCACTGACACTTTGTTTTCTTCCTTGCATTTAGTCAGTGCACATGAAAACTGCCTTTGCCATACTACCAAGATCTACATTTCACTCTGCTGCTTTTTCCCTTTTTTGTGTCATTCATTTGTGTGCCATTTAAGTTAGAATGTTACCTCTTTTTACAGGCAAAGAAGCCAAGAGCCTGATGCTCCACAGAGCAGCCACATGCTGACTGCCCCACATCCTTAGCATGTGCTTTCATGGCAACATAGGTGCCTTCAGCACCTGAGTGAAGACTTCAGCACTTCCCAGGTAGTTGATGGCACTCAGCTGCACATCATTCCTCACAACCCACCTGAGGTGTATAGTAATTTAGCATTACTGCACACCTTGTCATGTGTTATTACTTACTTACAATTTACAATGTGATCCTAGGGAATTTTTTATCACACTTCCCAGGTGGCTGAAGGCACCCAGCTGTGCCTCATGCCTCACAACCCACCTGGGGCATGCAGTAATTTAGCCTTGCTGCATACCCTGCTGTGTGGTATTAATCATTAAAATTTATAATATAATCTTATTTGAATTATATACTGCACTTCCCAAGTGGAACCCACCTGGTTCATACATCAATTTAATATTATTGCACACCCTTTTGTGTGTTATTGCTTACTTACAATTTACAATGTGATCCTATGGGAATCATATACCACACTTTCCAGGTGGTTGTAGGCATTCAGCTGTGCCTCATGTATCACAACCCACCTTGGATGTGTGATAATTTAGCATTGCTGCACACCCTGTCATGTGTTATTCCTTGCTTAAAATTTACAGTGCGATCCTAAGGGAATTTGTTACTGCACTTCCCAGGTGGCATGCAAGTGTGTGTGTGTGTTTCCATGGCTACAGAAGCACTGGACCATGATGATGGATGTCTCTTATGTCATTTAGAAAGAGTTGTATGTTGTTTGTCTTACCTAAAGATGGATGTCTGTGGTCACTTCTGTTGCCTTTTCCCCTTTGGCTACTTGGGGAGAATGCAGTTAGTGTTGAAAACCCTAACATCGCATTTCCCTACTATTGCCACTTTAATAGCAACTCAAACTGATGCATTAATGGATTTTTTTGCAAAGAATCTACAAGGGATATGCTACCCCCCATACTGGAAATATAGTTGAAATTTTTTGTCCTCATGCTGATTGACCTAATGACATCACGAATGGTGAAGCCACAAGTGATGTCATCAAGTCAATTGGCATGAGAACAAAAAGTATCAACAATATTTCCAGTAGGGAGGTAGCATACTCCATTTATGTCATACCTCCAAACAAGGGAAAAAGAATTGAAGTGTCCTGCCATTTTTTGCTGATAATAAAAAATCTAAAAGGCATCTACATAAAAGCAGAATACAGATAGCAGTTGCAAAGATCAAAAAAGTGAAATTATTAGGCTATGATAAAAAAAGTTAATTCTCAGGGTTTGCCTCTCCTTATTTTCAAAAATGAAATTCTTTTCACTTGGCACTCAATTTCAAAGGAATACTTACCAGATATGGGGCTAGATTCACAAAAAATTTTCAAAGCACAGTGCCAAAGTTTGCGCTGCACTTTGCAACTGCACAGGTGTTAAAACTTGCTGTTCATGGGGGTGGCTTGAGCCCAAGAAAGATAGCAGCTTGATTTTACAGCTGTGAAACCTGGGGGCCAATGTCCTACTGCATCTTGGTTCAAAAATGGAGTCTGCCTGTTGACACAATGGGAATAGATACTCCCAATTCTGGGCACACCATGGATAATAATATTTGAACAAATTAGGTACTCTACATCCGGATATACTGAGTGGATAGCTAGCAGAGCCAGAAGGACATCATGGCCGCGAATGCAGCAAATTCCCTGGAGACAGCTGGAATAAATGAAATGTTCCTCACATTAATGCAGCAGATGATTAAAAAACTAAAAAAAAAAAAAGATGGCGGAGGGGAGGTGACTCTCGCCTCCAACAATACCACTTTGGCCATCCACCAGTTAGATAACAGAATATACCAGGAAAGTGCAAAAAGGCTGCAGCACATGACAAGGTGATCAATGAGTTAACAGCTGAATTACAAGAACAAAACCACACTATACGACTGCTGCAGGAAAAAGTCGATGACCAAGAAAGGTGGAACAACTTACACTTTCTGGGATTCCCTGAAGGTATGGAGTAGAAAAATACAGTGGCATTTCTTCAGCAGATACTTCCTCAGCTACTCCACTTAAAGATGGCCCTCAGTTTATTATTAAAAGGGCCCATCACACCCTGACACCTCCTTCGAAACCTGGAGACAGACTGCGTCAAATCCTGTCCCGTTTTTTAAACTTTTCAACCAAAGAGTTCATAATGACCAGAGCATGAGAACTGGGAGCACTAAACTGGAAAGACAACAGAATCTACATCTTCCAAGACTTCTCAAAGGACCTGTCTGCATGACAAAAGGGGTATGCAGAAGTCCGCAGGATACTATACCACCTCAGCATGCAGTTCTCCATTCCCTACCCAGCGACCCTGTACCTCATCCATAATGGCGCCGCATTAACCTTCACCTCTCCAGAAGCTCTGAAGGACTTTATTCACAAGATGTGGCCTAGGGACCTGTACCCAACAAATCACAGACTGAGGAGCAACCACCCTGAAGTAATGGATGCCCCAGATGGAACGGAAGAATATCAGAGAACTACAGACCAATGCAGCCAGGATGACCCACAGGAGACCTGAGCCTTACCCACCAGATCGAGGAAGCAGCAGCAGCAAACTCACTATCCAAAAAGAGATCATCCCAGGGACCATGAATGTTCACTGAGTAGAAGAGGAGAGATCCCTGTGGTAGAAAATGGTGAGGTGTTAAGCCATTACTTTACACAAAACAAGTATGGACCACTGCAGGCTGAATCCCTGGTATAGAACCCTCCAGAGGCCTATGACCAGCAAGATCCATAGTGCTCACCACAACAGAAGCCAGAAAGTTCCCCTAGATTGTGGGTGGTGGTAGTCACACAGTGTGGGGCCTTAACTAGTGCATCCTCTAATCTTGTAAACCCTATGGATAGCCTCCCAAAGCGAGCCACCACTCTGATGGATGTCACTAAAACCCCTTCGCTGAATGCAGAAACTACCACCCATGACTTGGGTTGAATCACCATCAGAGAAGTGTACTTGTTTTGTATTTATGGGAATGGTGGGTTGGAATGACTTATACTGGGCGGAGGGGTCATCACCATGTTGAGATGAGCCTACATCTGTCCAGGTGAGACCCCGTAGGGCTACCATATAAAGGAGTCTACTACAGGTGCAATCCCACCTCCCCCAAAGTGTCTGGCTGTGAGGCAGTTAAGCTAAGTCTACCACCTCCTGTCCCCATGGGCCTAACTTGCTCCTTCACAAAACAGGCTTACAATACAGGGAAGGTCTTTATCCCCCCCCCCCCGTTCTCTGCTTTATCATAAGTATGCCCTCCAGGACTTCTCTAAATCCCTTTAGTCACTCTACCCTGAGCTGCTGTTCCTGATCAGCATCCGAATCTTGCTCCTACTGCAGCGTTTCCTAATCCTGATAATTCAAGAGTACTTTATCGAAAAGGAGTGGGGGCACTTGCAAATATAGCTTTGGGTGGTAGTGAGACACACATCTGATTCAGGAACCTGGAACTGGAAAAGATAAACGTGGACGAAACTGATGCAGTATTAATGCTGAATTCTGACAAATGCCTTGCTTACCTATGAATAGGGTTGTCAGGATTAGAATATATAAGCTGCTCCGTAAACTTTGTGTTTTAGGCATATGTGGGCTGATTCACTGTGCCCCAACATGATGGGGACTGTTGGTTTTTGCCAGTGCAAATTAATTGGGGCTGGGGGTGGGAGCCCATACCACCCCCCTAGGCACTGCATAAATCCAGTTTTAACTCCCCCCCCCACATAGGCTTCCTGCTAAGACACTCATCTATATCAGTAACAGAGGGAGAAGGGGATGCAGAGTATTGTACCTCTAGACTTCTCCCCCCCTCCAATCTCAGCTTTATATCCGGGCAGAAATCAAGTCTTGCACCCCCGGGGTAGCCAGAACCTTGCTGCATAGTTGAGTCACACCAGAGGTATTTTACCATGTAGAAGTATTATGCAACAAGGATGGTGATGGCACCATGCTTTTTTTCCTGCCCCAATCAGAATACCACTAAATAACTGAAGCAGGCCCCCCCTATCCTTTTACTCCCCACCCAGGGGATACCAAGGCATGCCAAGGAATCATGCTAATGCTCACTCCTGGTGCCCACCCCTGAGTTTTCAAAAAGCTAATAACCCAGTTTCCACCAACCTGCTTTTCCAGGCCATGTAACCCAAAATACCCAGGCCAACCTTGTTTGGCATATTGCCACTGGTCACTGGCGCCGGTTTTGTCTCTTTGAGTGTTATATTCCTCTCTGTACATGGTTTGTTGTTTCTGTTAGTTGCTTAATACTTTATCTCAAGTAGTACAGTAACTATCATTAATGAAGGTATAGTCAGTAAAGTCAGCTGCAGAGACTAAGGGGAAAGGGGAAATTGTTTAACCAGGAAAGGCACACTAAGCCAGAGCTTGTGTCCAGGTGTGACCTGGGAGCACAAGGAAGTTAAGTGACTTGCTCAGGGTCACACAATATGCAAGTGGAAGCTGTGGGATTCAAACCCAGGTCTGGTCTGCTAGATGTCACCAGATTTGCAGCTCAGAGCCTTAGACCACTGCGCTATACTGCCCTCCCCTACCAGACCTGTTGTTTAGTGGGTACCAAATTATCTGTAGCCAGATAGGTGAGGCTAGACTAGACTAACTGTCACTTACAAATGAGAAAGAAGCCCTGGTGATCTCTTCTTGGGGACTCAGAACAATTCATACTACTACACCCAATACTCTAAGTCTGATCTGACCATGGGGGAGGTTAACTACCATACGTGGAACATTAGGGGGCTAAATACATCCATTAAAAGGAAAAAAGTTCTGTCACTTTAAAAGGATGCGATCACAGGTCACCTTTCTTCAAAAAACCAAACTGGTCAGGAATGACCATGAGCAACTACTGTAGTCCAAGATTGGGTAAAGCGTGAGGTACATGCCTGTGCCCCAACACGTAAAAGGAGTGTAGAAATTCTCCTCCGCAAGCACCTTAAATGAAGTGTTGCCCAAACAGACTCTGACCCTGAGGGCAGGTGGGTTATTGCTCTGATGTCTACTCCCGAGGGCCCCCATTACTGGCGTATGTGAACTCCCCAAATAAGAATGACCCTGCCTTTTTTTAGAACATTGCCAACAAAATACAGTCCTTCAGTGACACCAGCACCCCTCTGATAATTGGGGGGGGGGGGTCTTTAACCTAACCATCTACCCCTTGCTGATAGGAGAATGTCAGGGAAGGAAATGCATCCCAAGGGAGCCCTAGTACTCTAAAGCATAATGCAAGAAAGTGTCAGCGTGGATCAGTTGGTAGCACATCTGCCTCTGGACCAGAAGGTCGTGGGTTCTCGTCCCACACTGGGATTGGACTTGCACCTAAAAATCGCTGGCATCCGAGTGCAGTATTGGGGGGTGCTGTACTGCTGGGGTGTGCTGTCCTTCTGGTGAGACCTTAAACCAAGGTCCCTTCTGCCCATCCTGGTGTTGTCCAGGTGGAAATAAAAGAACCCAGGGCACTCTTTGCAAAGAGTAGGGAACATTCCTGGTGTCCTGGCCAACATTCCCCTTCCCAAAAAAAAAAACAGTTCATGCAATTATCCAGGCTGTGTGTGGGTGATGATGTGTGATATGGCTGCCACCACACATCCAGTCACTTCACTACCAGTCTAGCATTGCTTGTAAAGCACTTTGGATGTATGAAAAGTGCTATATAAATGCTGATTCTTCTTCCTCTTACAGATGCATGGAGACTGTTTCACCCAAAGGAATGAGATTACACATTTTACTCAGGTGTTCACAAAATCCATAGCTGCATAGATATGTGGTTAACCTCCCCAACAGTCTCACAGGCCACCCTGAAAATCTTCATACTCACCATGGTTATTTCTGACCATGCACCAGTTCACATACAGCTAACATGGGGCCCCTCTCCAACAAACCTCTCCTTCATGGAGACTGGACCCCCTTCTTCTCAGAGACCCAGAATTTATTCCATGGATTAAGGAGCAAGCAATAGAATTTTTCAAAGATGACCCCATTTCAGACACTTCGACAGGTAATTCCCAGGAAGCCTTTAAGGCTACCATCAGAGGGCAGATTATAGGCTATGCCAGTCATAGAAGGAAAAAAAGAAAGCAACAACCTAAAGAACTAGAATTAGTTATGCACAGCCAAAACCCTTTTCAAGGCACAGAGAAAACCATGCCTGAATTTCCTACAAAGGAGGGAAGTTATAGGACTCTGGATGGAGGTCAACGGTCTACTCTCACAGAAAGCAGAAATTGCTATTCTTAAGCTTAGGCACAAGTACTGGGGAGAGGGCAATAAGAGGAAGGGAGATTTTGACATATCAGGTTAGAAAACAGCTTGAAGACTGGTACATAACGGGCCTTAAAGACCCTATGGGACAGGTCCAGAACAAACCTCAGATTATAAATGATATTATGAAAAACATCTATACCAACCTGTACTCCACAACCCACACACTAACCCCTGGGGGACTTCGAAAATTCTTAGACTCAACGCCACTTCCCAAGCTGACCACACAACAGGCAGAGTGTTTAGATGCTCCTCTAACCATTGTGGAGATTGAGCACACCCCTCCTATCTATGAGAAAAGGCAAAGCTCCAGGAGGGGATGGACTCCTGATGGAATTCCTACAATCACTTGCACCAATAATAGCCCTGGTGCTGCGTGAAGTTTACAATGAAGCAGAAGAATTGGGCAACCCCCCCCCCACACACACACACACACACTCTTCAGGAAGCAGTGATCTTGGTGAGCTCCAAAAAAGGCAAAGACCCCACAACAGTTGTAAACTATAGGCCCATTTCCCTGATAAATGCAAACAGCAAAATATACGCTAAGACTCATACCCTAAGGCTTAACCCTGTACTCCCACATCTCATCCACCCCTCTCAGGTGGGGTTTGTGAAAGGGAGGTATAGTGCAGACCACATCCATTCACTTATCAATCTCATGCACATAGCTACCACCCTCCCTACCCCGGCAGCTGCACTGGCCATTGACTTCTAAAAGTCCTTTTATTCAGTTGAGTGGGGATATCTACATCTTGTATGAGCCACACAGGCATAAGTGACCATTTCAGAGTGTGGGTAAACTCTATATACCTCTCACCTACGGCCCATGTCCTTATAGAGGTACTAGACAGGGTTGCCCCCTCTCTCCACTGCTTTTCGTTCTAGCAATAGAACCTTTAGCAGTAGCAATTAGGCAACACAAGTATATACAAGGAATTATTTATTTATTTATTTAGCTATTCGGAAACAACCTTTGAGCTTGGAGCTTATTTACAAGGGTTCCACGTCAAACGTTACATAACATAACTGAGTGTAGCAAATGGACCAGCAGTTTAGGTCAACATCCAGGGTATTAAGTATATACAACATATACAGCCAATACAAGTTAATTACTCAGTACATATTTCCATGAACTGGAGTGTTCTACAATAGCAGAGAAAATAAATATAAGAAATACTCTGCCTGCCAATACCCAGAAATGCAGGATTGTCACTAGAGAAACATCAATAGGAATCTATTTGTTGAGTTGGGACTGGGAGAAAGTGGAGGGGAGGCACAGGGGAGGAAGGACGGGGGGGGGGTCAAGTGGGAGAGGACAGAGGCTGAGGGAAAGAGTGAGGGATTAGTATCAAATCCTCAACTCCATTTCAGGGTGCCAAGGTACTACAGGGTCGAAGGGAGAGAGGTTTTCGTTGGTCTTTGGTGGAGCTCAGGTTTGTTTTCAGATAAGCAGTCATAGGCATTAGAATTGGAAAGGTGGAGTTTTAACTCTTTTTTAAATGTGTTGATATTGTTTGCTCCGGCGAGTTCGGCAGGGAGTTCATTGAGCCAGCGTGGGGCTCTATAGGTGAAGGACCATTGTATCAGTGAGGTTCTTCAGAATGGTACAAGGAGTGAACTCTAAACTATGCCTCTGGTGAAGAGCTGTTGGGGGGGGGACTATAGCAGGTTACAGATAGCAGGAGCGGCGAGACCCAATAGAGCCTTCTTTCCCATGAAACAGAACTGGTACTTTACATGCCCAGGTAGATTCACCCATTGTGTTTGGGTGGTAGAGATTACACATATGGGTGAGTCTGTTAGCTCCCAGGATGAGTCATCAGGCTTTGTTAAGAGCAGTTCTGACATGCTTAAGTGCTGTGTCAGAGGCAGCGCTATATATCACCTGCACATAATCAATGACTGACAGTATCGAGCTGGTGATGGCTAGGTGCAAAGCCATTGGGGTAAGGTAACTTCTATGTCTATACAAGATCCCTAGCTTGGAATTGACAGTTCTGACTATAGTATCTATGTAGGAGGTGAAGGAGAGGGAGTCATCTATGAGCACTCCAAGGTACTTAAACGTTTTCACTTTTTCCAAGGATTCATTCTTGTTGTTTACTAAGTTAAGATGGAGGTTTTTCTTTTTAGCGTGTGGGCTAGTGAACAGCATGGCCTTTTTTTTCTGTAGTTAAGCAGTAGTTTGTGACTGGCAAACCAGTCCTCAAGTTGGTTGAAACTGTTCTGCATGTCTTTGGTGAGTTGGTCTAGTTGAGGGTTGTGATTAATTATTTGCGGCATCATTGACGTAGAGTATGATTTTAGATGGGCAGGCATCAGGTAGGTGTTTAGAAATAGGCTAAACAGCAAGGGTCCAAGAATGAACCCTTGAGGAACCCCTAGAGATACTTTGCTGGTACTGGACTGGGCTAACGCTATCTTAACACATTGGGTTCTACCTGTGAGGTAATCCCTGAACCAGCCAGATGGAAATGGGAATTAAAATTGGGCACCAGAGCTACTCCACCGTCTTGTACACTGATGACTTACTAATCCCATTAGCTGACATAACCAAGTAGATTGTCCCTCTCCTGATGCTGTTAACACAGTTCACAAAATGCTCAGGCTTGAAAATCAACAAAACAAAAACAGAAGTTCTTCCCCTTAAACCAACTTTGCCATGAAGCAACTGGACAGCTTCATGGATCGCAACCTGCCTTGATGGGGATAACATATTTGGGTATCAAAATTGCCTCTAATATACAGCATCTAGTCTATGGCATATAAACATAGCTCCCCTAATGTCCTCCTGCACAACAGAATTTGCCCGCTGGAAATCCCTGAGGCTCACCAAGGCTGGAAAAATTTCAGCAATAAAGATGGTAGCAGCCCCCAAGCTTTTCTACCTCCTCTCCTACCTACCTCTGTCAGTCCCCACTACCTGATACCAGACAATAGACAGAAGTATCAGAGATTTCCTATTGGAGGGGGGAAAAAAACAGGTACAGCCGCAACAAGCTAAGGTAGCAGTGGAAGCAAGGAGAATGGAACCTCCCCTGGTTGGAGAGCTATAATCTGTCTTTTCATGCAGGGTAAACATTACGCTGGTTTAGAAAATGTACAAAACATTCCCCACAGAGGGTCCACATGGAAAGTGCACAAAGTGAGGTAGGCATACTTTCATCCCTACTATATGCAACATCCCCCACAGCACTGACAGCACACCCTACTATGGGTCCTACTATCAAGTACTGGTCGCAAACACAGCATAAACTAGGCACTAACCTAACACCTCTCTCATTTGCCCCCTTATGGAATTACCCCAATATTTTGATAGATTGTAAACCCCCTACAGGGATTCACTGGGCCAAGATAGGTATTCACTGTGTCAAGAACATTCTTGATATTAATGGGAGTAAGGTTTCCTCCTTTCAGGAGTCACATAACAGATAGGAACTTCCCTCCACTGACTTCTGGAGGTTCCTCCAGCTCAGGAGCACAGTTGACGCATATCTCTGCCTAACCCAGTCTACCTTCAGGTCTTCCCGCATATTTCATGGATAAAACTTCTCAGGGGCCAGGTCAGCAAAATATATGCCACCTTGATGGACAAACTCACCAGTCAATCACGGGAATCCAAGGCCAAATGGGAAAGGGCAATGCACATTACAATTACTGACCAGCAATGTCTCAGTGCTGGAGGACAGCCCACCACATTTATACTGATGTTAAAAGCAGGCTAATACAAAACAAAATTGACAGTCATGGTATAGTACCCCTGCGTTCCTCTTTGCAGCTAACCTGATGAACACTGACAAATGCTGGAGATGCCTTAGGGCTCAGGGGACCTGTATCATATTTTATGGTCATGCCTCATGCTTCAATCCCTATGGGAACAAATCTGTCAAATGGGAGAAGAGATTCTAAATAAAAATAAATCCCCCTGTCCACTACTTTCCTGATTCTAGGCATACAGAATGGGGCTCCACATCTCAACCACTTAGAACATTGCTGGCTAGCCATCTTAACCATGCAAACATAACATCTGATTCTCTGCCATTGGAGGAGCCAATATGTTCCTAGTATCAAAGAGATTCTTACATCCCTAACTGCTTGGGCAGATATGGATAGACAAACCCATATAATCAATAACACTATGACTAAGTTCTACAAGTGCTGAGAACCATTTATGCTGTTTACTCACCCCAGGATTGATATGGGGTAGAAAATGCTTGAGCCTCCCCTGACCAGCAAATGCTAGCTGGAGTGGACTTGGCACCCTTATAAAACTAGGAATGTAATAAGTGCTTGTCTCTGCAATGTATATAGTTTCTTCTGTAGTTATGTTTTTAAGTTCCTTTGTAGTCTGTATCTTTCCTTCCAGGTAGGAGCTTCTCCTCTGTCTTCTCCCCCCTCGGAAGCCTTGTCTGATGTACCCCAGCCCTTCCTTATGCAAGATATCAAAGTCACATCTGCAGGAAGAGGTATAGCACTATTTCATGTGCCTACTGCATGCTGTTATGTACAGTATGTGTAAATAAGGACACAGTCTGCTGTCATGTCATTTTCAAGTGGTTTTGTCTCATTGTTTCATCAGTCCTCCTGTGTACTGTATGATTGTAGTCAATGCTGATTTTCTTGTGTTACGTATTTTAACAAAACTCAATGAAAAGTTTAATAATAAAACTTGCTATTCGCAGTCAGATAGCATACTGCGCTATCCAACTGTGAATAGGGCAAGGTTAACATGGTGCTAACCCCAATAGTGCAGTGATAACCCACTACTGCTGCCTGACATGGAGCCAGGAGTATTGCTCCACAATGAATAGATCAGGTGCACTATTTCCTATTCACTAAAGCAGCCATGTAAATGAACCCATTGGGCATGCAAGGTGGTATGTGGCCATTTGCATGCCCATTATGGGCCCATTTCCATGGGCTGTGATGGAGTGTAGCATGCCCCCTGTGCCCCTGCTCCAGAAGCAGTTCTGTGACCATGTTTTCTCATGGTCCTGCCTCCCCTCCTATGATTGCCAGCTTGAGTAAAACAAGTAAGTGTCCCTGGTGGCTAGAGGTCTCTCTCCCACCAATCGCTGTCCCGTTTAGAAAAATTAAAATATCTCCCTTGTGGCTAGTGGTCCCTTCCCCAACCTATCAATCAATCAATCAATCTAATCTTTATTTATCCAGGTGGGCACCATTGAGCAAGGCTCATTTGCAAGATGGACCTGGTCATACAAAACTCATATTACAGTAACATGGTAAAACATAATGCAATATCATACAGAGAAGTAAAATATACATATGTACAGAAAGGTGTCATTTATACATGTAACTAAGGTATATACATCAATGTTTGAGTGAAAGGGCCTTTACAACAGATAGGCTCATAAATAGATATAGCCGGCATGTTCACTGAAAAAAAAAAAAGGGATACCAGGTTAGGAAGATAATTACGGGGTCGGTATAATTAACTGGCATACATCAGGGAAGGGAGTGGCACCTGGCCATGGCCACAGCGAGATGGAGAAGATAGAAAGTTGCCGGTTTGGTTAAGGAAAGTGAGGCAAGGGGCCGAGGCAAGGTGGAAGGCAGGTTAGACAGGAGGGAGACTGGAAAAGAGGTGAGCTAGTGATGTAGGAAACAATTGCAGGATTCCTTCACGGAGTGGTCCTAGAGTGACTTGAATATACTCAGGCTAACAGGACAACTCAGCTTCGAGTTTTTTTGCATATTGTTCCACAAGGAAGGCAACATGAAACTTATGGTAGCTCTACCAAAACGAGATTTAACCTTAGGTATTTGCAGGGCAATTAGGGAATAGCTTCTTAAAGCATAGGTAACTGTCACACACAGGGGAATACAATCAGAGATGTATAGGGGAAGCTTTTTTGGTAACCACTCTGAATGCCCATAGAGCGGCATTTCTATTTCTCCTATAGTGAAGATAAGTCCAGCCCACCACAGTGTACAAAGAGCAATGGTGTGTGGAAAGAGCAAGGCCTGTTATGAACCTGATTGCTTTGTGGTATAGGGTATCCAACTTAACCAGGGAAGAGGCAGTACAATGGCTGGAGAGAAGGCTGGGATAATCTATTAATGAGAGGAATGTGACTTGTACCAACCGCAGCTTAACATCCCTAGTTAGGAAGTGGTTAATTCTGTAGAAAAGGCCTAGTCTCTGTCTTAGTTTCTTCTATAGTGCTTCAAGATGTTCAGAGAAGGAGAGTTTGTAGTAGAGCCATACCCCCTGATATTAAAATTTTGACACAAACTTTAGTTTTTCTCCAAGTACTGTGGTAATCTGTGGGATAGCCCCAACGCAAGCAGGGTTCACTGCATAGGTAGAAGGGGAAAGACCATCATTTTTTTTTCACGTTAAGCAGAAGCTTTTTGCTGATGAGCTGGTACTGCAATAGATTAAATTCAGCTTGGAGGTCTTCACAGGCTGCTTCCGGTGTTGGATGACTTAAATAAAGTACTGTGTCATCTGCGAACAAGTGCATATTGGCCTTATTGATGCTGTCATCTGTGTTCTTAATGTAAACAGCAAACAACAGGGGACCAAGGATAGACCCCTGAGGCACATTTCTCAGTAGAGGTTTAAGTGGTGAAAGATCACCTTCAGCCTTTAACATGCTGTTGCCGTCCTGCAAGGTAATCGGCAAACCAGCACATAGAGTTAGGGTCCAGACCTAAACTACACAGGGAGGAAAGAAGCAGGCTATGATTGACTGTGTCGAAGGCCTCACTTAGATCCAAAAAAACAGCACAGACAAAGTTTCTGTTGTCAAGGTCAAGGAGCCAATTATTATTCACTTTTGCTAGGGCTGTTATGGTGCTGTGCTTTGCTCTGAATTCAGACTACACTGGGTTTAACAGGCTCCTGGATTCTAGATACGCCCTTAGCTGACCACTCACTATCTTGTCCAGTAATTTAGAAAGAATGGGAAGGAGGGAGATTGGCCTGTTATTATTAAGGTTGCAAGGGTCACCTGATTTGAGCAGTGGGATGATATGTGCTACTTTCCATTGCTAGGGGAGACTCCCTTGGGATAATGCAAAATAATGCACCTGGGAAACAAGAACCCAGGGGAAAAATACACAATGGGTGGGGAGGTAGTAACAACAACAAAAAAGGAAAGGGACCTGGGGGTAATCATATCAGATGACCTTAAGGTTAGCAAGCAATGTGAGAAGGCAGTAGGGAGGGCTGGGGTATACTGAGATGTATAGGAGAGGCATCATCAGCAGAAAACAGGAAGTTGTTATCCTCTGTACAGAGAGTTGGTGAGACCCCATCTGGAGTACTGTGTCCAGTTCTGGAGACCCCATCTCCGCAAGGGACATAGACAGGATAGAGGCAGTCCAGAGGAGGGCAACTAAAATGGTGCAGGGTCTGCAAGAGAAGCCATGAGGAGAGAGACTAAAGGAGCTTAATATGTATACCCTTGAGGAAAGAAGGGAGAGGGGGACATGATAGAAACTTTCAAGTACCTCAGTGGAATCAACAAAGTCCAAGAGGGTAGCATCTTTCAGAAAACTGAAACTTGCAAGAACAAGGGGACACAATTTAAAGATAGAAGGAGGGTGGTTCAGGGCAATGTGAGGAAGTATTATTTCACAGAGAGGGTAGTGGATGCATGGAACAGCCTTCCTGAGGAGGTTGTGGGGTCTAAAACTGTGGGAGAATTCAAGAATGCATGGGACAGACATAAGGCAATTTTTGTGGGGTGTAGGAAGAAATAGGCTGTTGGTTAACTAGGATCTGCGGCCTATCCTGTAGGTAGGGAAATGGGCAGACTAGATGGGCCTAGCGGTCCTTATCTGCCGTCAAAGTCTATGTTTCTATGTTTCTATGACAAGTTGAAGAGGTGCGTGATTGGCACTGCCAACACATGGTATGCACATTTCAGAAAGAAGGGCTCTACAGAGTCCGAACCTGCACCATTCTTGATATCCAACTGCAGCAATAGATCTTCAACCTCTTTTAGAGAGGCAGGCTGGAAGGAGAAGGCCTCTTTGGTAGCAGGAGACTCGTGATTCAATAATCCCTGCTGTGTGTGAACAGCATTAGCAGGGGATTTGTCAAATGCTAGCCCAACAGTTGCAAAATGATTATTGAAGGCTTCCAGCATCTCTGATCTGTCTGAAATGGTGTTACTACCGGATATCATTTTTGTTGGAAAGGAGTTACTAGGTGAATGACCAGACATGTCCTTAATTATTTTCCAACATTTTGATTGATTCCTTGAGGCAGATTCTAGCTCAGCATGATAGAAAGTGACCTTGGCTGCTCTGATCAACTTAGTTCACTTGTTGCGTGCCCTCCTAAGCTGACACCAATCCATGTCATTCTTGCTTCTGTATGCTTTTTTCCAATGCATATCTCTTTCTAGCTCTGGAGAGAACCAATGGCACGTATTGCTCCTCACATGTACCTTTACTATGGGGGCATGCCTGTTTAAGGCTGAGATTAATATTTCATGAAAGATATCATATGCCTCATTTATTATTTTGGCTAAATAGAAATCCTGCCAATGTAGGGAATATTTCAATTCGTTGACATAGGCAAGTAAGTCGGAGTTGCGTCTACACCTCTTGATTGAGAACTTTGCTACAAATTGTGGATTGTACACAGATCTAATTCTGGCAATGAAACAGTGATCGCTGATGTTAGAGAAAAATGTTTTGACATGGGAGAATAGGTGTGGTTTGCTTACCAAAATTACATCTAATAGGGTGCTGTTACTAGGGTTCTTTTTATTTGGATGAGTGGGTTCACCAATGAGTTGCACTAACCCCAAGGTGTCACAAAAGGATTTCAAGGGAGCAGAGGCTTTTGATAACCAGTCATAGTTTAGATCACCTAAAATAATAGTTTCCAGGGTACTAAGCCCCAGGGCAGTGCTTAGATGTGACAAGAGATGTGACCCCGCAGACGGCGGTCTGTAGCAGCCTATTACACAGAGTGCACAAGAAGGTAATAGTTCTACCTTTAGGGACAAGCACTGTCCTGTTTAGAAATGAAATATCTCTCTGGTGGCTAGTGGTACCTCACCCCATGCCATCCCATTTAGAAAAAAAAATCTCCCTGTCGGCTAGTGGTACCTCCCCCCACTGACCACTGTCCCATTTAGAAAACAAAATATCTCCAAGGTGGTTAGTGGTCCTTCCCCCCACCTGATCACCCACCAATGTTAAATAACATACTCCCTGGTGGGTAGTAGTCCCTCTCTCCCACTGATCGTTGTCCCATTTAGAAAAAAAAAATATTTACCTGAAGGCTACCGGTTCCTCCTGCCTGCTGATCGCTGTCCCATTTAGAAAATAAATATCTCCCTGGTGGCTGGCAGTCCCTCCCCCCACCCAATCACCCACCTAATATATAATAACCATATACCCTGGTGGCTAGCTGTCCCAACCACTACCTGATCAACCACCCAATATATAATAACACATTTCCTGGTGGCTAGCGTCCCTCCCCCACCCAATCACCCACTAATATATATATATATATATATATATATATATATATATATAAAACCCACTCCGAGGTGTGTAGTCACGTTCTGATATATGCACTCCTTCGTGTGCATTGTTACGCATGAGGCAGCAGGCCGAGTGTGTTAACCACCCAAGACATACAGTACATATATCAGAGAGCGACCGCACACCTCAGAGTGGGTTATCTATCTTATAAAATGGCAAAATTGTTTTGAAGGGGTGTAAAGGTGCAGGCGTGCGGTCGCACTCTGATATACGCATGGTCATGTGATGCTTTTCATCCAATAAATCCTAAGCAATTTTCCTACCCATTTTATAAATTTATATATATGTATACACAAATTGTCCCTGGTGTCCAGTGTAACCCCCCCATCCTGACCCCTTGTATAAGAATGTCAAACATTCCCTGGTGGTCTAGCAGACCCTCCATCCCTGGTACCCTGTATAGTGAGTGTAAACTGTTCCCTGGTGGTCTAATGGACCCCCACCCTCCACCTTGGCAAGGAGTGATCCACCACCCTGATCCCCCCAACCAACACCTAGCAGGTGATCAGCACAGCCCTCCTCTCTTCACCATGGCTGGCCACCAACTGAGCTGTCACTGAGCACTTACTGTATACAGTACATGCTCATTGACACTGATTGACAGTTCAGAGCAAGTTGTCATTCAAAGAGCACATACTGTGCACTCAAAAAGTGCAAAATTGCAAAATCAAGGCTAAATTATGTAAAATCAATGTTTTTGACTAAAAAAAATAACATGGTATGTTAAAACTACATTTTTAACAAAGATGATGGGTTTCTTTGCAGCAATTGTAATTTTTGGGGCATTTTGTTTCAAAATGGACAATTTCTGAAGAATTTGCAAGTTTTACAGAAATATTTCATGGAAAATACACAGCATTTTTTTTTTCAATCATTTAACCAGGTGAGACACACTAAGCTGAAAGCTTGTTTACAGGTGCAACCTGGGAGCACACAGAAGTTAAGCAACTTGCTCAAGGTCACACAGAATGCAAGTGGGGGCTGTGGAATTCAAACCCAGGGCTCCAGATTTGCAGCTCAAAGCCTTAAACCACTGCGCCATATTGCCTCCAATTTTGGCCCACCAAAATGATAAGATAGCTGGCATATTGTCTTCTGGGATTGTTTTGCATATTATCTACTTGGATTGTTCTTTAGTTTTTCTTACCCAGGATGCCATCAGATATCATTCATAAACCGTCAAAAGGTGATTAAATCAATAGTGTGTCAAGAAATGATGAATAACTGGGTCACTGACATTGATGACCAGGGCTCAGATGTTTTGAGGCGTGTCACAGTGACACATAAACAATGATGGCATGTACAGTATCCAGCCTTGCAATATTGCAACTGTTTTCTTTCAGTTAATGCTTTTTTGTTCTTTGACCATATCATATTTTGCGCTTCCTCTTATCTCTTTTAATTGGTGTTTCTTTAGTTTTTCCAATTTTAGGTGACTGAAGCTGAGATATTTTTTTGCACAGTCCTTCTCTGTACAGCATTGTTGCACTATCTTGGTCACTCAATATCCAGCCCATACTTTTAATTACTATATTATGTATTTCTGCATTTGCCTGTACTTAGTTTAACCAACACATCCCTCATATATTAATGTTTTTATATTATTATTTGACTGTACTGCACACTGTTATTTTGCTCATCCTTATTTCTCAACTCACCCCTTTGTAACCCCGCCCCCGAGTTGCACCTAGAAATGAGACTTAGCTCAGTGTGCCTCTCCCAATCACCAATTGTCAAATAACTAAACAACTAGAGACAGCTGTAATAAAAGTATTAGGGCACAACAAAGCAAAATGCTATATATTATATAATATGCCCCCCCCCCCCATTTTAGTATGGAGTAACAACTGGGTTTATATTAACTCTCAAGCATTACAAATTTTGGGAAACATTTTAGGCCTCCCCTTATTGAAAATATTGCATCATGCTCTGCACTAGATACTATATATGGTGAAATATAATTGAATACATTTTTGAGTTAATTAACATAATGTTCTTTTTTTCACATTATTACTTTTAATTTGTCTGAGAAAGGTATAAACTTCATCATGTAATTGGTAGAGATGGAGCAATACTTTATCCACAGGCTGCCCATGGACTTCAGCATGGAACAGAAGACTGTGATGTTTGTCCAGATGATATCTGAAACCTTAAAAATCAAGACAATTATTTTTGCTCCCACTTTAACTTTTTGGCATTGTGCACCCCCACCTTGAACCAGGTTTTGAATCATCACCTGATATCACAAATGACTCCTCTAAATTTGTCTCACTCCTTAAATTTACCCATTTAAATATTAGAAGTATCCTCGCTAGGAAGGCTGAGTTTGATGCCTGGATATTTGAAGATAATTTGACGTAATTGGCTTTGTCAGAAACTTAGTTAAATGTTAATAAGGTTAAAGTAAATGGGGCCCTATCAGACAAACGAGTTGTAACACATGGTGTACCACAGGGGTTCATTCTTGGATCCCTGTTGTTCACATTGTTTATCAACAATTTACAAGAAAACTGTGGCGTGTCTAATATAATAGTATATGCCAACGATGTGGTTTTATATACAGCAGATAAAGACAGGTGCTTTAAACAAAAACGTATCTTCTAATTTTTAAAACTTATCTAACTGGTTCGCATGTAATAAACTACTGATGAAGAAAAATAAAACAGAATCGATGACATTTTTTTACTACACCAAAAGCAAGCAACATTTCTGGTAACTTGGTTGTTAAACTTGCAGATGGGAGTAATTTTTGTTTTAGTTGTTTAACCAGGAGTAGTACACTAAGCTGAAAGCTTTTTTACAGGAGAGACCTGGGAGCACAGAGAAGTTAAGTGATTTGTTCAGGGTCACACAGTACGCAAGTGGAAGCTGTGGGATTCAGAACCTTAAACCACTGTGCTATACTGCCTCCAATTTAGAAAACGTAAATTATTTTAAGTACCTTGGGGTAATCTTAGACTCACATTTGACATACATGCTGATTTGGTGTGTGGTACATTACATAGAAAAGTGAGTGCCCTTTAGTCAATCAACAATTTGCTTGCAGATTCCTCAAGAAAGATAATATCTCAGTCTTGCCTTTTGCCCATTATGGATTACATGAGCATGGTGTGAGGTGGGGCATCTGAAAGAGTTTGTAACAAGAGAATTGTTAATGTATAATGCAATTGCCAGATTTACATTGAGGGTCAGATATAATGAACATCATTGTAACTTGTATAGTAATTTGAATTGGTTACCTCTGGACCTTAGGGACAAGTATTACGTAAATAGCTTGATATATAATGAATTAAGGAAAGGGATGAATTGGCCTTTGGCAGATATTGTTATGTTAAAGAAAACACTACAGCTTGTAAGATCTGATGAGACTCTGATACTCCAAGCACCATGCTTTAAAACTGTAAAAGGTCAAAAGTCTTTTGCTTATAATGCAGCAAAAAACTGGTATGCAATAAGTCCTGACATAAGAAATGCTAACAGTTTAAATCATTTTAAAAAATTGTTTAAGTACTGTTTATTGTCTGAAGCAAATTGAAACTGTTTTTAGTATTTTTTATTAAGTTACAGTCTATGCATGTATTTGCATTTGTGTCCTGGGTCGTACCTGTAAAGAGCCATGTGGCCCAATGTGCGTGCCCAGTTAATAAAATAAAAAAAAATAATAATGAAATGAAATATACCCAACGGTGAAATTTATCAGCAAGAATAATAGGCAGAGTAGGAATGAAAGGAAGTGGAAGTATGTTTTTTATTTTGGAGAATTTATTTGAGGTTGAACTTTCCCCTCACCATCAAAATGGCCTTTGTGACCTACTTTCCATTAACATTATTTCAGGAAACAATAAAATACTAACCCTGAGTGTAATTTATATTCTCTCTGGCCATGCTGAGGCTGGCAAGGAGAATTTATTAACTTCTGGTAATTCACTTCCTGAGTATGTGAATAGGTTTTAATGGAAGATTTTGATTCCAATTGGAAAGATAAAGATTCCAAAACATTTCATGAACTGTTCCCTACCCTGGGACTATATCAAATTACTACATCCACCACTAGGATACATTATAAAAAGGATTACAAGTCTACATTGGACTGGATTGTGGCCACTCACACATCTGAAGTCTATAGTTGTAGTGTTACATATGAACATACGAAATTGCTGGCAGAAAAATGCCCACAGGTCTATCAAGTCTGCTCAATTGTGCAGCTCTTAGTTGTTCTTCCTGATGGTTTGAATGGCCACAGTCCAGTTTACTGTAGCTGGTCTACCAACAAAGCAAATCTGACATGATATTTAGTAGTGTTAGAAACTTAAGAAAAGTAGATGTTGATAAATTTAGAACTACCCTTTTTTCAGTTGATTAGTCCCTTTTCAGTAGTATAACTGATTTAAACTCAGCATATCATTGTTTTTGTATAGTAAATTTAATATTTGTGATTTGTTGGTTCACCTTAAGAAAATGTGGATTAGTGACCAAAAAAGTGAGCGGCTAACCCCTGATAACTTGAAAATTCTTTCATGACTGAAATAAAAAGTGGTCCTATTATAAAAAGACTTGAGATCAAGTATCTCTAACCGAATATAAAAAAGCCAGAACTTTTTTTGCAGGCCCTTTGTGCATAAAGCCAAAATAGAACTCTTTAAGGAAATGCAATTGAATTCTGTTTGAAACCCCTTGTATTTCTGGCAGACCCTCAATAATCTCACTGGTTACAAGAAAAGAAGTGAACTGTCCTCCCTCCACTATAATTATGAGGTAATTAATGACCCTACTTTATTGATCCAGAAGCAAATGATTTGATACCTTTTAATGGACCAACATAGATGTAACAACAAGAACAAAGTGCTCTAGCTTTCGGACCAACCAGTCCTTCTTCAGAAGCTCATGGCAATTGTTTAGAAAATACAATACTTATAACAGCTAGATAATGCAGAGAAAAACAGAAAAAAATCCCCATTGGTTTAAAATACTCATTTAAAAAAACAGAAGATGATGTCAGAGAAGTTTAACAGTACAATACTGCCCTCAGTCCGAATGAAGGACTGGTTGGTCCGAAAGCTAGAGCACTTTGTTCTTGTTGTTACATCTATGTTGGTCCATTAAAAGGTATCAAATCATTTGCTTCTGGATCTATTCTTGCAAGGACCAATACGGCAACTACTAAATCTAGATTCCTACTTTATTGACTACTTAATTTAATGATTATTTTGGGGACTTTTCTATGTATCAAGCTAATTCTCCAATGCCTGTGTATACTGTGGATGAAAACAGTGCCTCAAATTTCCAGACTCATCCTACATTTTACTTGAAATGTGTTTCTCCTGATGAGGTTTTCAGTTATCTTGTTGAACTATGCCCATTCCATGACATAGAAGAGGAACAGATGGCCTTGATTTCAGGCTCTTAAAAATAACATGTTAAAGTATTGTATTCCCATTCACTAAATTGATAAACCACTCATTTTGCTTTGGTACTCATCCCATTGCCTGAAAATGGCTGCTCATATACCCAATTCACAAATCTGGTTCAAAACCGATTATATCAAATTACAGGACTATTTCCTTTTTGGCTCCCTTGTCAAAGATGTGTGAACGGAATTGTAATAGACCAAACTGTTGACTTATTGACTAAAGATAGTGTGCTGACCCATGTTCAGCACTGTTTTAAGTCATTGCCTAACACTGAGACTGCCTTGGTAAGGTTCACGAACTATGTCCATCAGGTTATAGACTCTGTCTGGTAACTTAGTTGCCTCTGTGTTCATGGACCTTACCAAGGTATCTAGTGGATCTTGACCTTCCTCTACTGTCTCTATCCCAGTGCCATTTCTCCAAAGAGGTAATTAATTGATTTGGGGCCTATCTTGCCGTCCGAGAACATAAAGCCTCTATTCGTAATCAGTATTCCAGGTTCTCAAAAAATTGATTGTGGTGTTCCACGAGGTTCTATTTTGGCGCTGCTTCTCTTCTCCCGCTGGTGTGGCAGAATCAAGAGCCAAGGTGATAGGCCTGTTATAGGCCACCACCGCCTTTCCTGATCCTGACCACAAGCTACCA
Organism: Neoceratodus forsteri; assembly: GCA_016271365.2. Classification (NCBI taxonomy): domain Eukaryota; kingdom Metazoa; phylum Chordata; order Ceratodontiformes; family Ceratodontidae; genus Neoceratodus; species Neoceratodus forsteri. The sequence goes on along the minus strand of CM028129.1, from coordinate 420,385,702 downwards.
TCATACACAAGAGGTCCATCACCACCTGCAGTTCTGCCAGGGTCAACCCCTTTAAAGGGCAGTAGCGAACCATCTCCACAGGGGAAGGGCTACCAGGGGGTCTCCAAATGATAACTTTACTTTGCAGTGATCTGACCAAATGATCAGATAAATCTTGAGCTTACCTACCTCAAGCCCCAGTGAGAATACTAAGTCCAAGGTGTGACCATGTCTGTGGGTCACAGAAGTAACAACTTGTGTGAGCCCCAGTGAATCCATCATCTGGAGAAAGTCTTGTCCAAACTGCGAAAGTTCATCACTCATCCAAGAACTGAAGTAATCCAAAGCCAACCATCTGGGTGACTCCAATACTCTCTCAGTGACAAAATCCACAACTTCCTGCAAAAACTCCCTGGGGAGATACACCAGAAGTATTCTTCTACCGTCACCTGGTCCCCCACATATGGTGATGCATTCAAATGATGTAGTAAAATCCACTGGGTGCACAGAAAAGTTCAATTTAGATCTAAAACAGATGGCCCCCACCCCACCCCTGTGATCCCTCCTGAGACAGTCAACCACAAACAACCCAGTCAGGATAGATGCCTCCAAAAATTGGCAAGCAACATCACTCAATCAGGTCTGATTGTTTATTTCCTGGTATATGTATCTTATTGTATTATTATGCTCCCAAGTTAGTGTGTCATCTGTACTTGAACTCTTTGTAATCTCCTCTTCCCTCTCCCCCAGGATGCACCTGGAATCGAGCAGTACTATGCTCAGTGTGCCTTCCTGGTAAAAATTTTAAATAAATAAATGTCTCTGTGACACAAGCCAGATTGACTAAGGAACTCAAGTCAGCTACAATTGCTGTCTAGTTCTTAATCGAGCTGGTATTCCAGAGCACTGCCTGAAGGGGATGAGCCGTGGTTGTCAGTCTAACAGCTACCTGCGGACTCAGTCTGGTGAGAGCCCTGGGTATAGGAACTAAACACATCTGGCCTCTCCCTTGGTCCCATTTCACCCCAGGACACCTACTCATCCTCTCCACCCCAATACTGCCTCTCCCATTGGCACCCCAACACCCTATTGCCTACAATCCCACCTCATTGTTTCTTTTAAAAATGTCTGTCTGTCCCAAAATGACCCTACAAATGCTGTGTTAGCGAAATCTCGGTCTGTTGCCTTGGTAGCCCTATGCAATTATAACAGGTGCCACATATAGTCAGAAAATCCTGCAAAAGGCTTTCTATACAGACTTTATAGGTATGTTTGCAAAAACATATGCAAACATCAGAAAAACAAGAGACATTTAAAAAGGTGTCCAGTGGACTTCTGGTGACGTCATAGTGCCATGATAACCTAGCTGCATGAGCTCCACTTCCCGATGGTAAAAAAACTTCTTTTCCCCATTACCAGCAGTCAAAAAAGCTAGAAAATGCTAAAATAGCCATTATGAGAATGGCAGTGAAGCAGCGATTGAAGGATTTCAGTGCAGACAGCCCACAAACAAAATTGTCCTTGCGCACGAACAAGGAGGGTGGGCAGAGCCAAGCTAGTGCCAAGGTCAAGTTGGCGGGATCGATGGAGATGGGAGTCCAGGAAGAAATAGACTGCACCATCACATCCAAGCAGCTAATCAATGAGCTGCAAAAAATTGGCACCACTTTGGATAAAATGCAGGTGGACCTGGCAGGCACCAAAACGGAGGTGAGAGAGCTGAACAAGCGCACCTCAAACCTGGAGAGTGGCCTGCATGAGATCTGCAAGCAGGGACAGCATCACAGTGCAGCCTTTCACCATCTTTACAAATGGGAGAAGGAAGCTGAACTCAAACTTAATAACCTGGAACAGAGCTCCCGGAGAAATACCTGCCAGATACATGGATTGCCGGAAGGCTCAGAACAAGGGGAAATGGAGGGGTACATTGAGGGACTGCTACAAGAACTACTTGGGTGGGACAAGACCCCATGGCTGATCGAAAGGGACCACCGTGCCCTAGCCCCAAGACCAACAGACCCAAAAGCATGCCCCAGGTCAGGGGTGGTGTGCTTTGTTAATTATGCAACAAAAACGAAAGTGCTGAGGGCAGCCTGGAAAAAAAGAAGTTATCTTTGGTGACATTCGACTGTACTTCGAACATGACTTTACCCCAATGGTTATGTAACAAAGGAGACAGATCCTACAGGCCATCATAGAATTGAGGAACCACAATATCAAGGCTCAGATATTTGCACGAGCACAAGTGAAGATTTTCCTGGAAGGGGGCCCAAAGTTCTTTTGAAGCATGGAGGAGGCCTCTCCGACCCTAAGAAAACTAGGAGTTAGAGTGGGGAACCTGGGCAATGAGGAGTCAGCAGGACACCAGCTTCGACCAGGGCAATGGCAGCAGCAAGGTTCCAGAGGGGGTTGCAAAGGAGGAGCAGCAGATCTACAGAGACACCTGGATACCATCATCAACAGGAAGACTAGACAGCAGGGAAGAGATGCATCTAAGGCCTCTGTGCTGTCGGAATGAACAGTGGCACACCAGTAAGTACTTGATCACAGCTCAGCTCAGGGGGTACCTGCAAGGGGGAAGAAGAAGCTGAATTGGACTACCCAAATTTTTTTTTGAACTTGTCACCTAACCCAGAAGGTAAATGTTTAAAAAGCATGCACTTTTTTTTTTAGAATGAAGGTAAGGGTGGAGGGGGAGGGATGGGGATTGGGGGAGGGGTGGACACAGGCTTATTAAATAGTTTGAAGGGGGAAGAGAGATTGAGAACTGAACTAATACTGTAGAAAGGGGGAGTCACAGCTCAAAAGGATTAAAACTCAGAGAGCGGGGAACAGGATTACAATAGCCAAGGCAGGGAAGGCGACAGATGGCCGCCCGATAAGTGGACACTGATGCTGGGAGGGAGTCAACCACATGGTGGAGGAAGGGGAAGGGAGGGAGGCCAGGAGGAACAAAAAAAAAGAGATTGAGGGGAAAGGTGTAGAGGAAGGATGGGGCCCCCATGGGGAGAGGGGATAGGGAGTTAGGGACAGCTTGGCAATGAACAGAGCTGGGTGGTGATTAGGGCTAGAGTCTAAGGGTAGAAAGAAGAGAAGAAATGGGGGGGACGGGGGAAAGAAGTGAGGAGGCATGATTACCAGGAGGGTGTACCTCCTACATGGATTAAGTCGGGGAACGAGGATAAAGAAGAAAAAGAAACACTTAGGGCTAGGGAGAAAGGTGACATTTAGGCACAAGCAACAGGCACATCCCCCAGAAAAGTTGAGGATGAAACAGCCTAAGCAGTCCTTTTTCCACAACAGTGGAGGCTACCACCACCAAGCCAGAACTTCACTGAGCATTACACGGGAGTGTATCTATTGAGACTGAGAAAAGAATTTCACTTTGAAGTCACTGAATATTGAAGAATTTAGGCAGGTCTCTGCCTCAGGTATGCAAAGGGGAAAACAGTCACGGGGTGACTGACATGGTAATGACACACTGTCAAACAAGGTTTGTTTATGTATAGCGTTACTTGCTTGGTTTATTCATGTTGTGCTTTCTGAATGGTCAAAATGCTGGAGTAGGAAAAGTGGGAGGTGCACAAGAACAAGGGGGCACAATTTGAAGATGGGGAGGCAGCTCAGAGGTAATGTAAAGAAGTATTTTTTCACAGAGGGGGTTGTGGATGCATGGAACAGCCTTCCGGAGGAGGTTGTGGAGTCAAAAACAGTGGTTGAATTCAAGCATGCATGGGACAGCCATAAGGCAATTCTAGGGGTTGGGGGTAGAAAGAAGTAGGCTGCTGGTTAACTAGGATCTGCAGCTTATCCATCAGGTAGGGAAATAGCAGACTGGGTGGGCCAAGCGGTCCTTATCTGCCGTCAAATTCTATATTTCTATGTTTCTATATAAGGGGGAACTGAAAGAAAAAGATAAATGGCGGACTTAAGAATTATCTCATACAATGTGAAGGGGGTCAGCTCTCCCATCAAAAGAGCTCGTATTCATCAAGAAGGGAACAGGCTAAAGGCGATGATACAGGTAGCTTTTATGCAGGAGATACACCTTGCCCAAGCTAAGCACAGGAAGCTGAGACACAGCTGGGTGGGGTCTGTACATTCCTCATCTTATGAAGCTTATTCACACAGGAGGGGGGGTGGCCATACTTGTGAGAAAAGGTATTCCACCACAGGTGGAAAGAGTAGTAGAGGATGTGGAGGGAAGATTTATCAAAGTGTCTGGAACATAGAGGGGGGTCCAATTTGTACTGCTGAATGTATATGCTCTGAATGAGTATCCAGAGAGTATTTCCTTTTTAAAGAGACACCTGTTCAGGTCACCAGAGGAACAGGGTCCACTGTTTGTGGTGGCGGGAAATTTCAACTGTGTCCCCGGTCCCTCATTAGATAGGAGTGGAAATAGCCACAGAGACCAAAGAGGGGAGACGAAAACACTGAGAGAACTGATAGGGGAAGCAGGCCTAATAGATATGTGGTGGCAGTTACATAGAAGAGATAGAGACTAAACATTTTACTCCCACCCACACAATCAATACTCCCGGATTGATTACTTTCTTCTGACCAAAGAATGGACACATACAGTGGGAGGGTGCAACATTTAAAGTATAACGGCCTCAGACCACGCCCTGGTAATAACAGACCTAGAGGTGGAGGTGGTACAGAAGAATCCCTTCTGGAGATTGAACGTCTTGCATATTAATGACCCAGAATTCTGCCAGAAGATGGAGGAGGAGACCAAAGGGTACCTACAAGATAGCAGGGAAGGAGACATAATAGCGGCAAATAGATGAGATGGATTGAAAGCCACACTGAAAGGGATATACATCCAATATGCCTTGAAAAAGAAAGGAGAGGGAACAGGCCAGACTAGAATTAGATAGAAAGACATTTGACATTGAAGCAGAACACAAAATTACCCTTAATGTGGAACTAAAAAGGCAATTGCAGGAGCATAGGAACAGCCTCACGAGAATTTTGGAATTAAAACTGGAAGGAGGGCTTAGATACACTAACCAGTGGTTTTACGAGACAGAGAATCATGCTGGCAAATTACTAGCCTGGCAACTAAGACAGCAGGGCATTAACAGGGTAGTACAGAAAATTAAAGGGGGACCTCAGGGAAACAGAACTTATACCCACCCAGTAGAAATAACAAAAGAGTTTGCAGAATTCTACAAGCAATTATATGGGGAACAGTGGGGGGACAAAGATGAGGAGGACTTGACCAAGTTTCTCTCCTCGATAAAGTTAAAAGAGTTAATGGAGGAAGACAGGGACAGTCTGGAAGCAAACATAACACAACTAGAAATTCTTACAACTATCAAGACAACTAAATAGTAACAAGGCACCAGGAACGATGGGCTCCCCACAGAATTTTACAAAACGTTTGGGGAACAGCTGGCACCAGTGCTACAAAAAATCTTTAATGAAACCCTGGAGGGGGAACCAGCCCTGACTCTTGGGGGTATGCTCAGATAACAGTGTTACCAAAAGAGGGAAAAGACCCCCAGAAATGCAGATCATACAGAAGCATTTACTTGCTCCTGGTGGACATGAAAATCTTTACCTCATCTTGGCAAAGAGGCTTCAGAGCTACATACAAAGTTTAATCCACCCTGATCAGATGGGCTTCATACAGGGACAGGTGTTCCAGGATTTTATAAGGAGACTTCTGAATATCCCTAAATCACAATCCAAATCCTCAAAACTCCAACTCGCTAATATCACTAGATGTAGAAAAAGCATTCAATAGGATAAGGTGGAGGGTTTCTGAAATGGGTGCTACAGGCCATGAACTTTAGACCAATGTTTCAAGCATGTACAGAGGCTTTATATACAGAACCACAGGCTGTAGTAAAAGTTAACGGAGTTAACTCAGAATGATTCACCCTCATGAGAGGTACGAAACAGGGGTGCCCACTGTCCCAGCTGCTCTTTGCCCTGTGTATAGAACCAATGGCAATAAAAATCAGAGGATGCCAGATGATCAGGGGAATAGAGGTGGCAGGAGAGCAACATAAAATATCATTATATGTCAATGATGCCCTCATATTCATTCGGGACTCCTGCACATCTATCCCAGAGCTGCAGAAGATCCTACAGGAGTATGGGGCAGTATCAGGATGTAAAGTAAATGTGGAAAAAACAGAGGTAGTACCCATTAGTAGCAGACTAACCTCAGGGGACAAGGCAGTGATTCCTTACGCATGGACTAAAAATGACACTATTAGGTATTCGGACATAAGAATCACCCCAAAGACTTCAGAATTATTTAAAATAAATTATGGTAAAATAATGCAGGAATGCACTGCGGACCTGAAGAGGTAGAGTGTATTGCCATTCTACATGTATGGTAGGATAGACATTCTTAAAATGAATGTGCTACCTAGATATTTATACTTCTTTCCAATACTACCTATTAAAATACCAGCAGTATATTGGGCCGGCCCAGCAAAATAAGGCATTGCAAAGGTTTGTCTGTGGAGGGAAAAGACAGAATTAATGGTAGTTTACTCACCTGGTAAAGGTGATTGCATGAGCATCACCTTACAGCATCCCCCATCCATTACCATCTGGGTTGATGTTCATCTCATAGGCTAATGATGCACATGTGACCAGATGTTAGAAATCTGATCTGCCTAGTTCCTGCTGTGTCCCCTTGCTCTCTGGTTCGAGTCTTCCAGAGCTGTAAGTAGTCTAGAAAAAGTCTTAGAAAAAATGTAGGTAAACATGGTCCGTGGGTCGCATTAAAGACCCTGTAATAAGTGTTCTCTGAGGCCGATTCTATTGGGTGTGTGTTTAATTCCTATTATTTACATGCTAGAATATGTCAGCCCATACGGTATGTTGGGTCGAGGATCAGAGTTTGCTGTAGTATGTCTGACTGTAGCTGTGTGCTGCATTCGTGAACCTATCCTGGGCGCCTTACCAGTTTACCCGGGTTGGGTCAGGGATGCTGTAAGGTGATGCTCATGCAATCACCTTTACCAGGTGAGTAAACTACCGTTGCATATTGCATCACCTTGCAGCATCCCCATCCATTACCATCTGGGTGCTAATAAGCAGTAATAGTGAAAAGTGGTTGGGGTAGGCAGCACGGTTAGGTGCCCGAATGTGCTAACAGTACTTTCCTAGCAAAGTTTGACTTTTCAAAGTTTGTTATGTCTAGTCTGTAATGTCTGGTAAATATGTGAATAGAAGACCATGTTGTGGCTGCACAAATATCTTGTACTGTTCTGTTTTGCTCTGCCCATGAAGTTGATTTTGCTCAGGTTGAATGGGCAGTAAAGTGTGGGGGCTGTTGGAGCCATTGGAGTTTGTATGCCTCTGTGATGGTCTGTTTAATCCATTGCGCAAGTGTGGATTGTGCAACTGCCTGGCCTTTTCTGTGGCCTGAGTTTAACACAAAGAGCATGTTGGTTGATCTGAAGTCCTTTGTTCTGTCTAGGTATATAGAGATGATTCTCTTCATGTCTCACTTTGGAGTGGGAGTGGTCTGATCGTTGGTGTCTTGCTGACTCCAAGCGGTAGTTCAATTGTTTGCGCCATGTGAAAGGGGTTTTCTACCTTTGGTATGAAGGAGGGAATTGGTCTCAAGGTGACTCTGTTGTTGTGAAATAGGAGGAAAGGGGGCTTGCAAGATAGGGCCATGATTTTGCTTAACCATCTTGCTGAGCATACTGCCACCAAGAACGCTGTCTTGAGTGACATCCACTTTAGGTCTGTTGAATCTAGTGGTTCTAATGGTGGCTTTGCTAGTGCATCCAGCACTGTGTTAAGATCCCACGGATCCACCGGTTGCTTAAGTATGGGGCGAATATTGGTGGCGGCCTTGAGGAATCTGAGCATGTCTGGGTGTGACCCAGGTGTGAAGTTGTCTATGGGTCCCAGTGCCACACCGATCGCTGCCACTTGTACCCTCAGTGAGGATACTGATAGTCCTTTGTCCAGTCCTTGTTGTAGGAATGATAGGATGTGTTGCAAATGTATCATTTGTTCTGTAATGTGGTGGTCCCCCATCCACCTCTGAAAGACTTCTCATTGGCGGGTAGGTGTTGGTTGTTGGTTGTTGACACGTGTCTGGACTGAAGCATGCTGTTGACCACCTTCACATTGTAGCCTCTACTCAGCAGTCTCTGTCTCTCAGCAGCCAGGCCGTGAGGTGCAGGGAGTGCAAGTCTGGGTGCTTTATTGGCCCTTGGGTCAGAAGGTCTGAGTGGATCGGAAGTGTCCATGGAGAGTCTATTGTCATGGATATCAAGATTGCAAACTAGTGTCATTTGGGCCAGTATGGTGCAATTAATACGACTGTGGCTTGGGAGAGAGACGGATCTTTTTCAGGGTCTGTTGGAGGAGTGGGATTGGTGGGAAAACATAGGCTTTTTCGAAAGACCAGACCTGTAATAGGGCATCTGTCCCCAAGGCTTGAGGCTCGTTGAACCTTGAGAAGAAGCTTGGAAGGTGGGTGTTTTTTGCTGTTGCCATTAGGTCCATTTGGAATGGACCCCAGCGGTTGTTGAGTTGTTGAAATGTTTTGGGGTGTAAGGTCCATTCCCCCGGGGCTATGTTTTGTCTGCTCAGTCAGTCAGTCAGAATGAGACATTCAGTTTTCCCACCAAGTGTATGGTGGTGATGGAGCATAGGTTGGTCTGAGCCCAGTTTGGGACCTTCCTTGTTTCTTGTAGGAGTTGAATGCTCCTTGTCCCACTTAGGTTCTTGATGTACGCCACTGTGGACCTGTTGTCCGATCTTATGAGTACCCTTGTGCCTTGAATTTTTTTCCAGAAGTGGTGCAGAGCATGGTATACTGCTTTCATCTCCAGGACGTTTATTGATCTCCTTGATTCCAACTGTGACCATTTGCCTTGTGCTGGAATGTGGTTCATGGTGGCTCCCCACTCCATGAGGCTTGCATCCGTATCAATCACTACATTGTGGTCGGTGCACAGAGTTTCCCCTTTGTTGATGTTACGACAGTCTGTCCACCATAGCAGAGATTTCTTGGCTGCTGTTGTTAGCGTGACTGTTCTGGATAGGTCATGATTGAGCCATTGACCCTCCCAGATTGCGAGGATTTGCAGTGTGCGCATGTTCCATTGTGCCCAGGGCACCAGAGCTATGCAGGAGGCCATGGAGCTGAGAGTCTGGAGAAAGGAGGCCAGAGTGTTGTCTTGGTTGAGGGACAGGGCCTGGGCCTGTGAAATTACCTTGTCTGTTCTCTTTTGGCATGGTTTGGCAATGTTGGCTTCAGAGTCTATAATGGCTCCCAGGTGTTCTATGGTGCGACTCGGGGTTAAGGAACTCTTCTCCCAGTTGACCACCCAACCATGGTCTTGTAGAGCTGTCAGAACTAGATGTGTGTATTGATGTGCCAGCTAGGGCATTCTGGCCCTGATTAGCCAGTCATCTAGGTAGTGAATTATGTGGATGCCCATCTGTCTGAGTGAGGCCACCATCGTGATAGAGTTCTTGGTAAACACCCTGGGTGCAGATGCAAGGCTGAAGGGGAGAGTCTGGTACTGGTAGTGCTGACCCATTATTTTGAACTGTAGGTACCTGAAGTGGGCTGGTCTGATTGGTATGTGTAGGTAAGCATCCCTCATGTCTATTGAGATCAGATAGTCTCCCTGTCTTATGGAGTGGAGGGTGGTCTTTAGGGTCTCCATTTTGAATTTCCTGTATATTACAAATTGATTTATGAACTTCAGGTCGAGAATGGGGCGCATGTCTATAGACTTTTTGGGCACCAGAAAGAAGATAGAATATATACCCTGGTCCCATTCTCCTTGAGGTACCGGGGATATTGCTCTGTTTGCTAGAAGGCTCTGGAAAACTGATTTTATGGCTTGCCTCTTTGGTGGTTGTCGCAACAATGGAGAAACTACTGTTCTGTTTTGGAATGGCTTCTGCTCGAATTCTATCACGTAGCCTTGTGAGACTGCTTCCAAGACCCACCAGTCAGTTGTGGTTTTACTCCAGATGTGTGCAAATTGGAGAAGCCTTGCTCTGATTGGAGGATGGTTGGTGAGGGTTGTCAGAAGGGAGGTTTGGTGTCCGTCCAAGTCAGTTGTAGTGAGACCTGCTTCGGGAGTTTCTGAAGTTGAATCTTCCCCTTTGGGTCCTTCCTTTCGATCTCCCTCTACTGGAGCTTGTGAAGTAGGATGGCTTGAAGGAATATGATTTGTTTTGGGAGTATTAGTTCATTTGGCATCTATCTTGTTTTCCCCTGTAGGGTCGAAAACGTCCGCGAAAGGCAGGGAGGTATGTCTATTTGGAGTTCCTATTCTTGTCCAGCCCCTTACCGTCCCTTTTTGCTTCACATATTTTTTGAGTCCTTCTCCAAATTCCAGACTGCCTTTGAATGGTAGCTTATTTAACATTGCTTTTGATTCTGTGTCTGTGTTTCAGATCTTCAGCCAGATTAGCCTTCTGGCTTGGTTGGATAGCGTGGCCAGTTGAGCTGTCATCTTGAGTGCGTCGATTGATGCATCTGCCGCATATCTGGCTGCTTGTATGGCATACTCGATGATGTCAACCTGATTGGATTTTGGGTCCAGGGTTTGTGCCAGTTCCTCCAACCATGTCACCAAGGCTCAGGATAAGTAGGTCACTGCCGTGTTGGCTCGACTGGCAAGGCCCATCATCTTGAAACCTTTCTTCATGTATTCCTCGAGTTTCTTATTGGTAGGGTCCCTTAAGGGTGTGTTTGTTTTGGATGGTAGTACCTTTTTCTTACATAGTCCAGTGAGCTGGTGGTTGACCATGGGTGGAGTACACCAGGTTTTCTTAGCATCCTCCTGTATGGGGTAGAACCTGTCAAATGTCTTTCTCTCTGAAATTCTGGATAGGTCTGGTGACTCCCATTACTTGGAAATTACTTCAGATAGGGATTTGCAGATTGGGAAAAGTTTGTCCTGCTTTTGCTTGCCTCTAATGAGGGGGTTTAGTTTCGACTGCTGTTGTGGTTCCGGTAGGTCAAAGCCCAGGGTCTCTTTCACTGCCCGTAGAAGCTCAGGTAGGGACTCGGTCACTGTGAGCTTCTTGGTGAGGGTGAGCTCCTCCTCCTCCATTGGGACATCCTCCCCATCAGAGTTGGGAGGGTCCGCTTTGTCTGGTGTGTGATCGGGCTGGCTCAGGTTGTCATCGTCATTGGACAATGAGGCGACTGTCCTGTTGTACCTCTGTGTTTCTGCCTTGGCTGAATTGTCCCTGCCAGTTTTGAGAGTGCCTTGACTCTCTAGAGGATTTTAAGCATGATGGCTTGCTGAGTTTTGAAGAAGTCTTCAGCCGTGAAAGGAAGTTCCTCTGGTCCTGGGTCTGTCCCCTCCATAGCCTGGTATGTCTCTGTATCCTGCTCATCTTGTGGCTCAGGACCCCCCTGTTGGTAGGTGCACATGGGGCAGCTGGGATGTGGCTGGTTGGGGAGGAGGGCAATTTGGCAGGAAGTGCACTTCTTGGTCTTTTCCATGGTGAGATCTGTAATCAGAAGGGAGACAGAAGGGGGCATGAGGGCTCGTCGGGTTGGCGAGGAACTGTTCTGCAATATATATATATATATATATATATATATCTATATATGTTTAAACATATAAACATATCTGGAATAACCTATGTAAATATGCGGCCTGAATCCATTCAGCTAGGCTGAGATAGGGCTGTATCTACCCCCTACATAACCACGCAGAGCCTTAACATTGTGGCCTAGATGGTAGAGGATAATGGGGCTTCAGTATAAGCCTTCCCCTAAGCAGTAATGCATGGCTTGGAGCTTTACTGTCCCCCCCCCCCGAAATGGTGTCTCCTGTAGTTATAGGGTCCGTTGCCACTTTAAGCCAGTTTGTCCCGTTGTAAACTGGGACGCGATCATGTTTGGCACAAAGTTGTGACTGTTTTAAAAGGAGGGTGTCCCTTTTAAGGAACTGCAGTGGTTTTGCTGCTTTAAGGTGGCTTGCCCAGATGTAAGATGACAGCGCGCATGCTACTGCGCATGCGCACTTGTTCCCCTAAGATGGTGGATGATAGAGAGGACGAGGAGCCCTGGCGAGTTGTCCTGAAGCACTGGGCTCTGAAAGGGGTACTGTTAGGGCTTGCCTGCTGAGGGGAAAACGCTGGTAGTGTGGAGGTGCAATGGAAGGTTCCCTCAAACTCGGGGGTTGTCTCAGGAGCTGGAGTGGCCATCCGCCATGATGGACTGTGTGAGGATGATGCAGCCTGGTGCTCTGGCACCATCAGAGCTTGCAATTGTCCCATTCAGGTACGGAGATTCCTTTATGCCTCTTACTTGTTTTTCTCTGTGGTGATCCCAGTGCATTAGTAGGGTCTGCTCGCAAGGGGATCCTACCCGCATTGGGGAATCATGGGACCACTCACAAGGGGTCCCAAGTTCACTTTGAGGGGGAAGAGTGAAGTGGAGGAGGATGGGCAGAAGGGGGAGGCTGTTTGGCGTGTGGCACCATTTTTAAACTACCTGACCTCCCTGCTGCTTACAAGTGGGCGGCAGGAATCTACAGAAGTTTGTGTTTTTCTATTGTAAGCCACTGTATGGGTGTGCAGAGAGCAGAATAATAATAATAACCTCGCCTGTATTTAACCGGAGGTGAACTGTCTGGTATAGAAGCCAACCTGAACTACTCTAGGGGAACCTGTGTACGGCAATGGGCAAGCATGATGCTGATTAAACTGTGGTTTTCTGTGGCCTGAAATCCTTTATCTAGCTTGTAAATTATCAAGGTAAGGGAACAGTAGGGCTGTAATATAACTTGCAGTTCATCTGCTGACCATTGCATGATTACAAAAAAACTTGGCTACCAAAGCAACTAGTTGGCTACTGAGTAACTATGCTTATTTGAGTATGCCTTTCGAGCTAGGAACAGCATTTGAATGTACACCTTTCCCATGTATACAGATCTCATTAAGACTGAAGTAATCTCTTAAGCTACAGTAGCAGATCCAGAAGTGCTAGTATGCAGCAGTTAAAGCAGCAGTACTACGAAAAAAAAAACTGCGCTTTTTTGATGGTTTATTCCCTGTGCCCTACTAATCATATACCTGGTACTCTTTCTCGCCAGCATTGTACTATTGTCGAGTAATTTGCTGTGTTATTCTCTGCTTTTGTTTACATTTCTGCCACTAAGCATGTTGCACTGGAACCCCCTCTGCTGCCAACTGCACATGTGAATGACTTGCAGGGACATCAGGAAAGGTCAGCAGAGGGTCCCTCTGCTGTTGTCAAAAGACCTGATGTGACCTGTAGAAAAAGCGCAGCTGAAAATTAGTAAGCCGCCATATTTGTTGTAGTGCTACAGCACTTCAAATAAATTGCAAATATCTAAAAAACTAAAGACAACTAGAAAAAAACATTTACAGGTATGGAAACTGGAACTTTGGCTGCATGCTTACAGCCAAAAAACAGAATTTTGATAGCTCACTTCCTGATTTCATAGTACTGCTGCTGTAAGTGAGAAGAGTATTTAAAAAATGTTTTCTTTTCTGCATCGCAGAGCAGCTATCTGAATCAGCAACTGCCTGCTTAGTTATTTAGGATTGTTATATCAGTAAAATCAGCTAAACTGTCTTACCTCTGAAAGTTGTTGATGAGGAGCTAGGTGAAGTGCTTGTAACCTCTGTGATGCACATTAAGGAACTGGAGAGCAGGGGGACACAGCAGGACCTAGGCAGATCAGATTTCTAACATCTGGTCACATGTGCATCACTAGCCTATAACATGGATGCCAACCCAGATGGTAATGGATGGGGGATGCTGTAAGGTGATACATTATGCAATAGGGGCATGACGACACTACCCAGGGATGGGGGTGTGGAAATGCAGGACCTACAATTGTACTTCCTAGCCACCCAGATGACCTATTTAGTCACCTGGATCAAACAGAGACTAGACTCCAGGTGGTACCCCATGGAAGAGACTGCGGACCTTCCCATGCCTCTGTACACCTTGTTTACTGCAAAAATATCCACAGAACAGATCAAAAAAATTAAAAACCCATGGGTGAGACATTCTCTATGTATCCTCCTGGAAATAAGGGGTAAAACAAATATCTATACTCCGGAGCCACCGTCGGCAGTCAGAATCGTGAGCTGAAATTGACAGCAGTTGCAGTTAGTTGTAATTGCAATGAATTGCAGTCGCAGTTGACAGCAGTTATATTTCCTTAAAGTCGATGAATTGCCTCATGATTCCCCCTGTTTTAAAATGCTTGCATGCACTCAAGAGTCATCTTGGCCGTTTCATTTAAAAAAAAAAAAAAAATTGTGTTGGGTGGATGTTTTTAACTTCTCGTCTCCTCATTGCTAACCATTCTCCAATGAGAGTGAGAATAATGAGAGGGAGGAGCTGTGCACACACTTCAAATTGCTGCATGGGGCAGGAGAGAGGAAAGAGTAGTGAGTTGGGAAGCAGGCGGCGGCAGTGTTAGTCGAAGTGTGCAAGCAGGGCAGTAAAGCAGAAGGAAGGAAGCAACAGACAGTTTTTATAAAATAAAAATGTAAGGTCCATGCAGGAGTCTGTAGGAGTGTAGGGTCTGGGGTATCTCGCTCTCTCTCTCTCTCTCTGCCCACAACCAGCATGACTGAGACAGACTAGTGCTGTGTGTGGGAAGAGGTGCGGTGGAGGCACCAGGTTGGTGGGCTGCGCCATGGCATGTGCGGGCTATTGAAGTTGTCGGCCGGGTCACGCCATCTTGGCATCCCTTTTTCAGGGATGACCTTGGAAGTGGTAGTGTAATACATTGCCTTGGAGGCTGGGAGGGGGGGGTTCTGTCAGTCTAAACATGGTAGGACAGGAAGGAACGGAATAGTTGTTAGCTGGGTTGAGTTATGGGTATATTCACTGACCAAAAACATTATTTTGTTTAATGAATATGAATAACCCCCAATTCACTGAGGTTTATTACAGATGCAGTGAATGAACTGTACTGCTCAGATATAAAATTAGGATTGAATGCTTGCTTGTAATATAATCTGTACAACGTAGCACCAGGAGCGTGCATATCACATTGCCACAGCCCAGCCCAGCCCATGTCTGGGGCAAGAAGTAAATTTCATGGGAGGTCAGCCTTATCAAAACAGAGGTAATTTCATTGTATTATACTTATTAGGGGCAAGTGAATAATCTGCTATAGTCATCATGGCTGAGCAAGTGATAAATGTTCTGATTTAAACACCCTTTTGTAGTAGCACAGAAAAGAATTTAGAGCTGCTGGCACTATGTCAAAAGAAACAGAATTCTTTCTTTGCCAGTTTTTAATATAATTAAGCCAAAAGGCATGATACTGTGTGGTTTGTTTTCCTGGAATAATGTTCCACCTTGGTGTGTTATGAGGCATGAGGTGCATGCAAGTGCCTTTAACCACCTAAGAAGTGACGTTATCCAGCTTTATTCACACCATTGAGTGCCTTATTGTGATTATAAAATGGATCTGGTAGAATAAAAAAAAATAGGCAGAATTTCCAAAGACTACATAAAACATTGTTTAACTGGCATTGCAGTAGTTAATGGAGCTGGCAGTATAGCCTAGAGGTTAGAGTAATGAGCTGTGAATGAGCTTGGTACATTTAGCAGACAGACCTGGGTTTGATTCCCACACTTTCCAATTGTATATTGTGTGACTCTGAACAGGTCATTTAACCTCATCAATGCTCCTGGGTCACCCCTGAAAAGAAGTATCTGTGCCTAGTGGGCCTTACCCAATTACCAAAAATTAAAAAAATGGCAATGATTAGGGCATGTGTCTGTGATGACATGCTTTTTGAGTGCCAGCTCAACAGTAATTATTTTTGTCCTGTCTTGTATATTTTTGTGTGTGTGTGTGTGTGTGTGTGTGTGTGTATTCATTAGCCCAGTAAGTACCACTAGGTGTTATTTATATAATTATATATACATATTTTATGACTTTCCTGCTGCATTTGGGAGACTGTTTATGATCAGATTCTGAGCTTTAAACAGCAGCACATCAACTTGGGATATGATGCATACTGACTTGTTATACTAACATACTAAAATGCCAGCAGAGTAGGCCTCATTGTCTTTTGTGTCTGCTCAATAGTCAGCTCCCATACTGGGTGCCAATTCTACTGCCCCCCCAACCCCCTTTGGTTTCTATATCCACATTCCAAGATATTCTCCCTGTATTGGACTTCCTCAGTGTCACCCTCCCCCTATACCTGTCCCAGACCCTCTTGAACCCCTCTACAGCATCTGCCTCCACCAGTCTCTTGGACGGTGCATTCCATGGTTCTACCACCCTCTCAGTGAAGTAACACCTCCTCCTCTCACTCCTGAGTCTCCCTCCTTCTAGCTTCCACCCATGTCCTCTGGTTGCCCCCCTTTCCTTTGGAACACCCCATCTGAGCCTCCCTTATTAATTTCCTTTATGTACATGAAGACCTCTATCCTGTCCCCCCTGTCCCTCCTCTCCCCCAGAGTGTAAATGTTGAGCTCTGATCTGCTTTCTGCCTAAAGAAACAGTACTGAACTTTGGCAGCCACTGCAGATAATGAGTTTATTTTATTCAGCCATTTATCCAAGTCAAGAGAAGAGGAGTGGACTTTTCCTTATTAGCTTGGTGGACCACGTGAAACAACTCTGCCTTAATGGAAGTAGGATAGCTTAAAGGGGAACAGTCAGTAAAGCCTCACACCCAAGTGTGAGGCTGATCACAATTTGCACTTGGTGTACAAAAACATTTTTTAATTACTGCTTACTGCATGATAGTAGAATACCCTAGGCTAATTTGACTGACATTGACTTGTAAGATGCAGTTTCTTGTAACCACACATGTCAGAATCCCTGATGATCACATCAGAGAAAGGATGAGATGGGAGATAAATTCTTCAGTCGCCTGCACCCTGCAGTATACATGTGAATAATTTTGAAAGCTAAAATCACATTTTTCTGGTACTGCTCTGCTCATGGTGCTTAGTACAGTCCTCTCTGACTTCACTGTACCTAGCCCAAGCCCCACAAGAACAGCTGTCCAGCAAATTGTAGATTTCAGCTTACAAAACACTCTGACATTCACTGCAGGCTGGCTATTACAGGAAGTTGAAACTCTCAGCTCTGCAGTTCTCTCTGAAGTCAGCATCATTGGATTCTAGGATGTCTGATTACATGAAATGGCATCTTACAAGTCAGTGCCATTACTTAGCCTAATTTATTTATTACACTTCAGTAATCGGTAAGTAAATAAAGTGTTGCTGCACACAAAGGCCTAATTAGGGTTAGCCACATACTTGGGTGTCAGTCAGTCAGGCTGTCAGATTATTATTATTATTATTAAAATTATTATGTCAGATTATTGCTGACAGGTCCCCTTTAGTACATAAGGTGAACCTATTTCTTGCAGGTTTATATAACTGTATGTAAGTGCTGTTGCTTGTAGTAGGACTTCACTGTATTCTTAATGGGACACTGGGATTGGATGGAACCTCTCATTAGTATGTTTGTATACATATTGCTGAATTGCTGGTGACTGCTTTATGTATTGTTGGTCCTAAAAGCCTGCCTCTTATGTCAATACTATGTATTATGCAACACATGCCAAATAATGAAGTTAAAGTATGTCAAACTACAACATAACAAAAGTCAACAGTGGCGAAAGTTGAAAAAATTGGTTGGATTTTCTTCAGTTAGTTGAAGTCAGAAATTTCAAACCAGTTGAAAAAATCAATCAGAATGCATGGTAAGTCAGTCATAATTGGTTTTTCAACTGACTCCAGGGTCTACAAATATCCCAAATGAGATAGGACCCCTCACCCTAATTACGGGAGACACAGACTTTGCCTGCAGTAGGGAGGACCCTAGATTCAGGGAACGGAACAGGAAAAAGCTTACTAGATATAAAGAGTTAATAGAAAGAGGACATGTAGTGGCTTATCAACAGCTGACAGACAGATACAATTTTGGTAGATCTGACTTTTATAGATTTCTACAACTACAGAGCTATCTGTAGGGGATACAGGGGAATGATGAATAGCAAGAGACAGAACAGAATGGGAGAACTTCTTGTATTGGGCAGCTATC
The DNA here is from genome assembly GCA_016271365.2 of Neoceratodus forsteri. Lineage (NCBI taxonomy): Eukaryota > Metazoa > Chordata > Ceratodontiformes > Ceratodontidae > Neoceratodus > Neoceratodus forsteri. The sequence continues at coordinate 420,367,683 of CM028129.1, read as the reverse complement.
ATTAAAGACAGAATGGGATACATACTGTATCTCTCATGTACAAACTTCTCATACAGTCCAGGGATACATCACTAGTCAGGGTGAGGCAAAAATGGGAAGGGGGGGGAATACTATTGGATCAAATAGGGCAAGAAACTGTGAAGGGATGGAGAGTGCCAGCCTCCCAGAACTGGAGGAAATATAGGTGGAAGGTGGTTTAGAGTTTTTTCTATGTCCCAGCAATGTCGAAGCACTTTGAAACCACTAACTCTGACAAGTGTTGGGGAAATTATAGGGGTATGGGAACCGCTACCATGTTTTATGGTCTTGACCAGAACTTCGCATATACTGGGGAGGGGTCTGAGAGGAGTTGACCGAGATTTGGGGAATGGAGATGCCTGACTCAGGGGACATGTACTTGCTAGGTAGAATTCCACCAGGAATCCAGGGTAGAAGGAAAAAAGAAGCCTTTAATTTCATGATTTTAGCAGCGCTTAAGGCAATCACGACTCATTGGCTAGATCCAACACCACCCCCCCTCAGAGCTAGAAGAATGGAGATGAAGAACATCCCAAGTATATGAAATGGAGTCTATGACACTAGGTTTAGGCTAACACTGGACAAATTCAGAGAGCACTGGGGAGGTTGGTACTAATACACCCAGGAACCTGACTAAACGGGGGAGGAGACCCTGCAATCACACAAGGAGACATGACTTTTCCCAGAATATCAGGCTGTTCCAAAATTATAAATAATGACCCTCAAGAAGGAGAAAGTACTAACAGAGACCAGGTGCACATAAGTTTTGTTTATGGTTCATTGTTGTTTTTGTTTTATTCTTGTTTACAATTAGGTTGAATTTAAGCACTGGTTGAGGTAATTATGTCTTGACAGGTACTGAAGCATGATGGAGACAGTATAGCACACAGGAGGTGGACAATGGAAAAGGGTGTTTAGACACTAAGTATAAGAAGTCAAGAGAAAAGCTTATTTGAAATGGGAAAAACAAAATATGAGCAGAGTTTAAAGACAGAGGTATACTGTGAAATGTAAGAACTTGTTAATCACAGCTCTGTTAAGAAAGTAATGTATAATTATAAACCAGAAAATACTGTGGCCTCTGCACAAGAATGTTGATTGTGCAGAGGAAAGCGTAATTGTACATGTATAAACTGGTCCATCAATAAAATACTGAGTTTCAAAAAATAAAAGTGTTCAGTAATAAATTTGACTAGCTAGAGACAGTAGGTTTATGAAATTTTAATATGTGGATCTTGAATTTAATATGTGTGTAAAGCATACAAAAAAATTTGGTAATACCCTCAAAGGTTCAGTGATAAAACTACTGTCAATCACTTTTAATAGTATTGTTTCAATGTGATAATACTATTGTTGCACTTCTCAACAACAGTATTATCACAATCACCAAACAGTGCAAGCACCCACAAAGATGCCTCCTGCCCCCCCACATTGTCCTAGGTGTACCTCCTGATTAGCCGCTTTTTGTGTGTGGGCGGGCAGAACATTTTAAAATCATGGCAGCTTGCTTTCTCACTTAGCGAGACCATACTGCCTCTGAACATTTCATTTTTTTTCCTCTCAGAAAAACAAAAAATCGAGGGTGGCCAAACAAGGAAAAAGGTAGGACTTCCTACTAGTTCTTTTCATACAGCGAAAGGAGGCAGGCGAGGTGTAGCACAGTGGGCTGGGGCGAGAGCAGCAACAAGATAGGGCAGCAGTCGGCTATGACACAGCATCCATCACTGAAACTGCCAACTGCCAACTGCCAGCCACAAAATAAGAAAAAAAAAACAAATATCATTCATATATTAAAAAAAATAATGAATAGGTGCGGTGCATTACCAGCGAGTGATACCATCTCAAGATTCTGGATACGGAAACCTCTCAAGCTTCACTCTCAAGGTTCCTATGTGTCCAGAACCTCTCGATGGCATTACACGCCGGTAATACACCAGCATCTATTCATTATTCTATTTATATAATAAAGCGAATACTTACTGTATAACAAAATGGTGTTTTATTAAAGGGGAAAAAGAGTCAAGAACAGGGTTGGATGGGTTTATTCAATCAGCACTTCTAGCCTACTTTGCTCATGATAGTATCTTGTTCTAGTAATAGAATCTTATCATGTAGGATACAAGTTGAGACCAGATGACTGTCTGGCAACAGAGTCAACTTCTTGTCTACAGTGAGCCAACACTTTGCCTTCAGCAGCTTTGCCACTTTCCTGCTCTGTTACATTGTTTATCAGATCTAGGCAACACTACAACTCTGATGGACACACTGCTTGCTGGGGAAATTGTCAAGGTTTTTTTTGTGCATGTCTTGTCTATGTATTATTTAATGTCACATTGTAAAAATATGTCCATCTTAAATCGAGAAAAAAATAAATAAAGCTAGACATGCTGGCTGGATTATTAAAAAGTAAAAGTTGAAAAAGATAGCAAGTTCAATGTTTTTTTTAAATTGACCAGACTGCAAAATTTTTGCGAGAACAAAACTCTCAATCAGCTGATTTGGATGACCCTAATTCTCATACAGTATTGGAAAAGGAGAATGCTGACATCTTTGGAAAACTTGGACTTATAGACTATAAGTGATTTAAGAAGTAATTTCTCTCTTTGATGTCAGATGACCATAATGATTAAAAGTCTCGCCTACTTTATAATTACGAAAAATACTAATTTGAGAGATTGGTAAAGGATTTGTTTTTCTTTTGTTCTTTATTTTACTTATTTGTTAACTCCTAGAGTATTAAGTATTTATTTATTTAGTTATCTATTTATTTGAAAATTAGTCACCAGGAGAGGCACACTGAGCCAAGGCTCCTTTCCAAGTATGACCCAGGAGAGGGAGAAGAAGTGGAATAACAGCAGTACCATACATAATAGCAAGTCATTTTAAATATTCAGTCAATGTTAGTATACATTAGAGTAATACAAATATTGTAAGTATAGTGAATAAAGTGCGGGTACAGCTCAATATAGACAATACTGGATGAGCAACTATATACAGCTGGTGTGTTCTGCCACAGAGGGGTTCTGATTCCCTCTGACCTTGGGAGCAATGATTGAGAGGTCCATGGGAATAGGCACCCCGAGGTGGCAGAATACACTGGTTGTGCATAAAGTTGCTCACCCTGTACTTTTTTATAGTGCATGGTAGTACGGGAAATACAGTATGTGCACAGTGGTTCTTTCACTTTCAGAATGAAACAGATTTGTGCAGTATCTAGAGGTTTTGGAATACTGTTGTACCACAAAAAGGTACAATCACATTCTATGACCTTTGAACTGTGGTACAACAGCATTTTGAAAAGGATGGAGTTCTATACAGAACAATGCTCTACTATACACTATAAAACACATACACATGTGCATGTGTAGAAGAAGCAGGAATACACAATGAACAAGACAATACTGTATTGATAATAGGCTAGTGAAGTATAGGACACGTTTTTGAATGGCCTCATATTGGAGCAAAATACAGGGGTAGTGAGGAAGTGAAACCAGAAGGCAGGTAGCAGGAAGAAGGCTGGCTGCTTACCAAGGACAATTAAGGCTGGGGTCAGGGAGGTGTCTGGAGGAAGGATAACAGGAACAGGAGGGGTTGTTTGGAGTTTCAACTGGTGCCTGAGGGAACTAGGGGATGGGGAAAGGCAGAAGAAGGAGGAGGAGTAGAGTTGGTTCTAGAGTAAGAGAAGTTGATAGGAGACAGCAGAGTGCCAGCAGAGGAACAGGGATGTGGAGTGGCAAGAGTGTGATGGTTCCTGTAACAGAGGGAGCAGGAAGCAGGGTGGAACTGGGAAAGGAGAGGTATGAAGGAAGGGAAACAAACCAGTATTTGGATATAAAAGAGGTACAGTGAACCTGGTGATGTGAAGGCAAGGGGAGGATGGATTGAAAGGAATAGAAGGAACAATAGTGGGTATGGGGGGGAGGTTTGTAGCTTAGTGGCAGAAGGAGTTGCAAATGGTGTTCAGTCAGGTGGGGGAAGGGGTGGTGCCATAGATCACATCTGCATAGTGGAAGACAGGGAACACCATTCTGGTGAAAAGCTCTCTGCAGACATGCAGAGATAGACAGTCCTTGTTGCAGTACAAGGCAGCAAATATAGTTTATATAGTGGACTGAAATGTGCATTTTGTGACTTGCTGGGTAAATGTTTATGACTAATCTGTTTCATTTTTATGATGCATGCGCAGCCAACATATTGCAGTAGTAGCAGATTTGGAGGCGCGGTCACTGTTGGGCAAATGCAGGGCATGCAACAGTAGGTGCATCCCTCATTCTCCAATCAGCCAGCAGCAGGCACTTACATCACGCATCCCTAATGTGGCCACCAGATCTAAGAAAATGTCCACTGCAATGAGAGCAAAGTGCTCATGCAGCGGGACCACAACACGTCTCCCAACATGCATGCAACATGGTGGCAGTGACTGCTGCTGCCTCCTGTCACAATGCCAATGGGGGAACCTACTCTCTGTCGGCATACTGACCCCCCACCCATTTAAAATGTATGCAGAGGGGGTGCCCAATCCCTCTCGGCATGATGTGCCCCACAATGGTTTTTCATTGCCAATGGGGGTGCCCAATCCCCATCAGTGTTTATCCCCATTTATTTTTCCAATGGGGAGCCCACTCACCATCAGCATAATGTCCCCCCCCGCTTTTGTTGTGTGCTGAGGGGGGGTGCCCAATCCCCCTCAGCTCATGTCTCCCTGCCTTCAGTATGTGCTGACGGGGGTGCCCAATCCCGCGTTGGTTACAGCACCCCCCAAAAAAACAATTAGGTGGCACACTGAGAGCCCACCCCAGCATGCCAAATCCCCTGGAAAAAAATCATCCCAGGATGTTGTTTTTTTTTTTTGGTTACAACCTGTAAAAAAGAAAACGGTCCCTCATGGTCTCCCTGCCCCTTCCCACAACCCGTGCCCACCCTCTGTGCACCCTACCTCCCCACACCCCCCTCATCCCATACTTACCTCTGGAGTCTGGCTCAACGATCTTCGGTGGACCGGGAACACGTCTGCACTCTTCAAAGCTGACCGTGAACTGAAGAAATGCCGGTAAGCTGTATAATGGCATAAATAGGGTTTTTTCAACTTTGGTGCATATCTCAGCCATTTTGGGGAATTTTGGCACAACATTTTCAACATGGGGTTATTGGGATCCTGCCTCATGAATTCATGCACTGTCATGGCATTATTCGGTCCCAAATGGTGATTTTCTGGTCACTGTGCAGAATCACCTTTCGGGACTGAGTAATGAAATGACAGTGCCATGTTACAAAAGCCTATGTTACAAGTCTGGTGGGAAAAATCCAAAATATGGCTGTTTTATGAGTGTGCATTGCACAGTTTCCATGCACGCTCATAACTTCATGAATTTGTAATATTTTCACTACAGATTTTCTAAATGTATGAACAGTACAGCTGTCATTTTACATATCCTGGCCGAAATGTGTTTTCACACGTCTGGCACAGAATAGCGCGGTTGCTGTGAGAAATCAGTTTTTGGTACAGTTTGAGGAAATGACGGTGACACTGTTCATGAGCAGAAGTCCTAAAATGCCTATGCTGAAAATTTGGTGATGGAATTCCGTAAAATGACTGTGTTACAAGTGTGCATTGCGCAGTTTCCATGCACCCTTATAACTTCTCAAATTTGCAATATTTTCATGCCAGATTTTCAACACTGGCATTTTTTCACCTCCTCCTCCTTATGAACAGTATAGCTGTCATTTTTACATCCTGCCCTAAATGTGTTTCGCACCTGTGGTGCACAATGAGTGGTCACTGTGCGAAATCAACGCTTCGACAATTAACAAAATCACAGTGCCACTGTTCATGAGGGAGGTCCCAAAATGCCTATGTTAAACATGGTTAAAAAATCCCCAAAATAATTGGGTTACGGACATGTGTTGCACAGTTTCTATGCATGCTCATAACTTCAATTTTTCATATTTTCACTCCAGATTTTCAACATTGCCATTTTTTTACATCTCCTCATGAACAATACAGTTGTCGTTTTCCACATACTGCCCAAAATGTGTTTTGGTCCCTGTGTCACCAAATGGCATAGCTGCTGTGCAAATCCACCTTTCAGCTAACAAACTGATAGTGCCTCTTTTCATGAGGTGGGCTCACAAACAGCCCATGTTGAAAATTTGGAGTGAAAATACCAACACACACCTATGGTGTTAGGGCTTCCAATTGTAGCACCACACCCTGTAGAGACTGACAGACATCAGGGGTGTGACTTGGGATCATCGGCTGTAATGCTCACGCCATTCTACCCCACCCCCACCCTGCAGCCAGTGACAGGCATCGTGGTGTGCCTTGCACTGTTCGGCCACAAAGTTCACACCATTCTCCTATACTGCGCCCACCTAAGCGTATTTCCTTATGAAATGGGGTAAGTATAATGCCCAAAGCACACCACGACACTTGTCAGTGTCTACAGGGTAGGGTGAGGTGCAGTGGCATGAGTGTTATAGCTGACAACCCAAAGGCACACCCCAATGCCTGTCGGTCTCTACAGGGTGGGGGTGGGGTTGGCATCACTTCAATACTTCACTGCCATTCCTATTATGCATCTCTAACTCCAGCACTACCAATGCCAATGCCAATGCCAGCGAGACAACATTCGGCATTGACAAATGCTTGTTATGTTTGCCATGGGCATACATGCAAGCAAACGTACTGCAATAGTACTGCTTTTTGATTGGTGTGACACTGTTCATTCAATGCAGAGCAGTGTTTTAGGGGCAAGTCCATGTCACACCAATCACCAGTCAGGCTGATCATGACAGAGTTTTGGCTTGCTGGGCAAAAACTGTTTGTATGTCAAAAGAAAGAGCTGACCCAATCATGGCTCAGCTCTTCCCTTTGATGTACACCACCCAGCAAGCCAAGCTGATCCATCTTGGTCAGCTTGGAATGTCTGAAATGTCTGCCAGCTGTAAAAGGAAAGTGTCCAACAATGTCTTTTAGTAGCGGCCCCCTGACAGTCCCCCACACCTGGCCCACCCTCTCAGCCCCCCACAAACATAACACTGACATTAGTGCCCAATCATCCAGTGTCGACATCTCATAAGTGAAAACTTCTTGATACACTACTGCACTGCTCCCAATGTGCAGTCACGTCTTCTTGTGATTTATTTATTTATTTACTCCCCCCTGTAATTGTCCTCAGCACACACCGCCAATCCCCCAGTGTCACCGCCCCATAAGTGACCCCCCCTGCTGTCTAGTATTGTGTCACTCCCAATTCATGATCACATCTTTTTTGTTATTGAAATCCCACCCACTGAACCCTCCCTCTCAGCACCAACCACCCCACATCCTTCCAACATTTTGTTTTAAACCCTGTGAAAAGAAAACCGCCCATTAATCTCTTTTGAGGCTGTTACTATCCCCCATCTGACCCGCTCACTCAGCATCAACCCCCCACACCCCCGCCAAGCCATCACTTACCCACAGGGAGTCTAGCACTGTCATCTTCTGTGGACCGCAGGCACGTCTTCACTCTTCAAAGCCAGACTGCAAACTGAAGAAACAGGTATGCGGGTCAATGTATTTCAGTGGGGTTTTGAACTTTAGTGGCATAACTTGGCCATTTCTGCATATTTTTTGCCACAAATTTTCAACAGTACCCAGTCAATTGAACGCTACCAGAACAGCAATACACTATATGGCACTAGTCTGGTAAGTGCTCACATGGACAGCGAGTAGGGTTTTACAGTGCTTCCTGTAAGCTCTCCCCTGTTTGCAGTCCATGGTCCTGTAATCAGGACAAGAGCTGCAGGAACAGGAGGCTAGCAGAGCTGCTCCCATGGTGTGGAAGTCTGGGGCATGGAGCAGCTCGGTCAGTGGCAATGGAGACCAGGGTTATAATCCTGGTCTCCAAAAGATTTTACTACTTTGAGACTTAATTTTTTTTTACATGGGCCCATGGAAACAGTATTCCGTGGCCCCATGAATTTTAACTTTCCCCATGATCCGCTCCCCTTCGGAGTGAGAATCCTAGACACGGGGAGAGTGGGAGGCAAAGCCCCCTGCAAAAAAACAAAACAATGCTTTTTTTCCGTGCACACCATGCTGACGCTATTATTGTCAGCACTCTTTGGACCCAGTGCCATTTTCTTTTCCTTTTTTACTGCTTTCATCTTTATCCTCCTACTGCTGCCACAGATCCCTCTCTCAGAGCTCCCCTCATCAATCCCCACTTAGCAGCCCTGAGGAGTCCGCCCCTAGAGTGCTAGCACTTCCCTCATACCTTCAGGGCCTTGGATTATCCTCTGGGCAGGGCAGTGGAGATCCCCCAAATCTCCCCCGGTCATTGGTGGGAGCACACACATTGGAATCTGCTTCTCGGTTGCTGCCCCAGAACTGACACTGAAACTCATTGCCTAGATCAAGGCAGGGATTTTTCCCATGTTCTGTTTCTTCCCCCTGCTGGCGTTGGCACTTGAGAAGGGCCAATGAGACAGAGGCGCACCAAGATGTGCCACCATTCAAACACTTTGTCTGACATTGACCCCTCCCATTTGGTAACTCCCCCAACTGCACTGCCACTACTAGGTGCTCCATGAGGAGGCAGTATCATGGCAGGACCAGCTGGCAACCTTCCCCAGAGAGAAAGCAGCCATCGGGCACTCAATCTCTCTCTCCCACCAGCTGACCCCTGATGACCCAAGTCCATCACTGAACCTGGGTTGCCAGTGTGGAGCGAGGGGTTTGGTGTCCAGCACCTCAACCCTCAGCACCACTGGGCCAGCCTGAACCCAGTGCCATTATCAACATGACTTTTTTGGGACCCCACCTTATGAACAATTTCAGTGATATTAGACAAATCTGTCCTGAAAGGTGATTTTGTGGTCCCATTGCAAAATCACCATTTGGGCAGGAGTTGAACATTTTCTCTGCCCTTGTTCATGAAGTGGGGTCATAAGAAGGCTATGTTAAAAATTTGGTGCAAAAATGTTTAAAAAACAACAAAGTTATGAGCCTACCTTGAATTTTGTGAATGCAGGCTCATAACTTTGGTAATTTTCAATATTTTTACCCCAAATTTACAACATAGCCATTTCTTTACAGCTCCTCATGAATGTGACAGTTGTCATTTTTCAAACCCTGTTCAACATGTGTTTTTACATCCCCAAAGGTGATTTCAAGCAGGGAGCACAAAATCATCTTTTGGGCAGGGGCTGAACATTTTCTGTGTCTTTGTTCATGAGCCAGGCCATAAGAAGGCTACGTTGAACATTTTGTATAAAAATATTAAAAAACAAAGTGATGAGTCTTTACAGAATTTTGTGAATGCAGGCTTGTAAGTTTGATAATTTTCAATATCTTTACCCTAAATTTAAAACATAGCAATTTCTTTATTTACAGCACCTCATGAATGTGACAGCTATCATTTTTCAAATCATGGCCAAAATGTGTTTTTCATCCAGAAAGGTAAATTTACGATCCCGCTGCAAAATCGCCTTTCAGGCAGGAGTTCAAAATTTTCTGTGCCCTTGTTCATGAGGTGGGTTCTTAAGACAGTTATGTTGAAAATGTGATGTAAAAATGTTTAAAAAACAACAATGTTATGAACCTTCATTGACTTTTGCCAATGCAGTCTTGTAACTTTGATCATTTTCAGTATTTTTTCCCCAAATTTCCAACATAGCCATTTCTCTACAGCACCTCATAAATGTGACTGCTGTCATTTTTCAAATCCTGCCCAAAATGTGCTTTTGCATCAGGAAAGGTGATTTTGCAATCCTTGCATGGTCACCTTTCAGACTGGAGTTCAACATTTTCTCTGCGCTTGTGAACTTGTTCATGAGATAGAGTGATAAAGATGGCATTATTGACAATTTGGGTCAAAAATATTAAAACATAACACAATGATGAGCCTACATTCAAATTTACAAATGCAGTCTCATAACATTGGTAATGTATAACCCACACAGTGTACCACAATGTATCCAGTACCCCAGGGCTTCTATACCAGTGGCGAACATCTGGCATTGACAAATTCTTGTTTATGCTGTAGAGTGCTGGGTATTGCCTGATGGGGGGAGGGGTGTTGTGGGTGCGAATGGTGGAGGGTGAATGAGTGGGGCCACAACTTCAGGGTCATAAAATCCAGAAGACACCCAGGGGTGAAATGGAATCCAGATTGAGGTCCGCCTTGTCTGGTTTCCATACCCAAGGGCACCACCAATTTTGGTGGGCAGTTCACCCGGGTGGCCTTGGAAGCCCATCCAACTTGAGCGGTGTTATGTAACACCAGGTCCATTAAAAACAAGACTGCAATTATTTCAGATCTTGTTGGAACAAGGGACCTGGCTGGTATCACTGAGACCTGGCTGGATGAGAACTATGGCCCTTTACTGGAGGCTGCCACTCCAGTTGGGTACTCAATGATTCACCACTAGAGATTGGATCATGAGGAGGGGTTGCGGTCTGTTTTAAGACCAAATTGGGCCTCACAAGTGTACCAGTTGAGGAGTTTGAATCATTTGAGTGTACTGTGGTAGCAGGTGTAGGTTGTAGGATCGCCCTTATCTACCATCCACCCGGGGATGGGAAGCGGTTCCTGCAGGAAGTGGTGGACTTCATGATTAACATGGCGTTTGAGTCACCCAGGCTGATGTTACTGGGAAACTTCAATGCCTAGGTCAATGATGAACTCTCACAATTTGGTCAGCACTTCCTCCAACTGATGACATCTTTTGGCCTCACACAGATTGTTTCCACTGCTACCCATAAACATGGTCACTGTCTTGACTTAGTCTTCCTCCTGGGGATCAAAGTCTCGAACTTGGGGTGGAACCAGTCAGATGGTCTGATCATTACACTTTTGGGTTAAATTTCTGTTCCCCCCTTTGTAGATCTACCCCTGTGGAGATGGCCAGGTACCACCCATCATGAGATGTAAGCTCAGAAGGCCTGGAGGTGGTACTTGACCTATCGGTTCTTCCATTGGCAAACAATGACCCAGAAGCCTTAGTGTTGGCCTATAATATGACCATTTCTGAAGCTCTGAATGTCATTGCTCCTGTCCAAGTTCATCCTCTCTCCCTTCACCCTCAATCACCTTGGTTTGATGGGACTTTGAGGGAGATGCGATGACTAGGATGAAGGTTAGAATGTTGCTGGTGGAGATCTGCTCTGGATGCCGACCACCTTAGATTGATGGACCATTATCAAGCCTATCAATCTTCAATCACCTGTAAGAAGGCAGAGCTCCTGTCAGGGGAGATTGTGGCCACTCAAAACCGATGGGCTCAGCTTTTTCAAACTGTGAACAGACTGTACAACCCAGTCTTTTTACAAGTTTGAAAAGTGTTTTCGCAAGTAGAGTTCGATGAGCTTGCTTAATTCTTTGTGACTAAGGTGGCTGACATCAGGGTGGAACTCCAGCCGGCACACTCTATGGGTATTGATTTGGATCAGTTTTTAGACTCTGCCCCTCAGTTTTTCTGGAGTACCTTCGATCGGCCAGAGTTCATGGATGTCATGCAGATTGTCCAGGGTATGCGCCCTACATGCTGTAGCTTGGACCCAGGACTAACAACCTTGATTATGGGCTGTAGTGACACCATTGGTCTGGTCCTAGCACCTCAGAGACATTGTAAAAAGGTATGGACTGAGGTTTCACTGTTATGCTGATGATAGCCAGCTCTACCATTTATCACACCTGACCAGGATAGAGCTCTCACAGTATTCAACAACTGCCTCGCAGAAATCCAGGATTGGATGATTTGGCCTTGTTATATAAGTATTACAGTGATTAGTGTTTAATTTATTTGGTTACCTATGTGTTCTTGATTTTCTGTAATCAATATTAAAATAACAAAAAAACAAAGATTCTGCTCTCTGCGGCTTTTTTCAACTTTTCTCTTGCTCTGGGCTCCTCTGCTCGCACTGTACAAGCCACTCTGAATGCTTTAACTGTGTTTGATTTTATTGAGGGGAACGTACATTGTTGTAATATTGCTAAAAAACTTTGGGGCATCATTATTGTTTAAACTGTTTAAGCGCCGAACCAAGACTGTTTTTCTACCTTCCTCATTTCAAACCTGCTCATAGATACACTCTCTCTCTCTCTCTTGCTCTCTCAGTCCCGCAACCCTTAATTTCTTTTTAGCACATCCCTGGGCTAAAGCGGCACCGCTTCAAATTGAATTGCTGTCTGGAGCCTACCCGTAACCCCCCCCAGTCTGCCACCTATGGAGAAGCCAGCCAGCCGCGTGCCCTTCACCTGCCCGTCCAGGAGCCCTACAAGCTGGGTAAGCTAGCTGACAGCCTCAGGGAACAGCTTTGGTGCCCCAATTGGTCAAACAACTCCCTGGGATTCCCACTGATTGGTTGCTGCTGTACGGCTCGTCCACTGATTGGCCGCCTGGAGATTCTGCTCTCCGTGGCTTTTTTCAATGTTTCTCTTGCTCTAGGCACCTCCGCTCGCACTGTACAAGCCTCTCTGAATTTTCTTCCCACACCACCCACCCCAACCCTGGCCTCTATTAAATACTCTTCCCCTGACAGCTAGGCCAACCACTCGTATGCCTATTGCATCAAGTACTGTTAGCCATGCCCATCTCCTAGCCCCCATCCCCAGCTAGCTCTGCCTCTTAAAGTAGTCACCAACTGCCTGGTCCTATCTACCTTGCACATGCTACCTTTACTAGGTGTCAACTCCCTAATAATAATGCCACATAAGGATATTCTCCTGCTGAGCTGCCTCTTCCTTCTAACCTACACACCAGTCAGAATCCCGGTTGCTGATTTGCACCCAGGCCAAAGTTCCTCCCTTAATGACTACCAAGCCCTGCCCTCTCCTAATGGACAATGGCAACATGCAATGGGGATGACTCCCTTATGGTCCTGCCTATCTTCACATCAGGCACTGACCAGAGGATATGTGAGAGCGCCTTTGAACCTGTTGGCTAGAACAATCATTTACACCATATTCCTAACTAATTATGCTGGTGGCCCTAACTCACCCACCACTAAACTTACCCATGCCAAACAGATCAACAAGCGGCTACTCAGCAGGCTAAGACACTACCTCAGGAAATTTTTAATGCTTCTCTTACTCTGCTCCAGAAATGTCGAACTTAACCCAGGCCCACCTGCTTCTCTGAACACCCCTGCGGACCTCCCACAATACAAAGGTATTAGCTTCCTTAAAGTGAATGTTTGTAGTCTACTTAAGAAGCTTGACCTGATTCAGACCTGAGTTCTACACACATCTCCTGATTTCTTTATGATATCGGGATCCTGGCTTATGCCATCAATCCCAGACAAAGCTATCAATTTACCTGGTTACAGCACCTATCGATGTGACAGACCAACGGGGGGGGGGAGTCGTAATATATGTTAAGAGTAAATTCACTGTCACAGTCATTGACTGCACCTTTAAGACTAAAGAATTTGAATGCCTGGGACTAAAAGTATCCCTTTCCAATGAAAAGGCATTCCTTATTGTTGCATGCTACCGCCTGCCTTCTGGTGGCATGGTCCTCCTACCGCATCTCCAAAGCCTAATCGACTCAGCTAACAGTGAGTGTATTCTAATGGAGGATCTCAACCAAAATTGGAATGAGGAGAACTCCAAGAAGCTCAAGGATTTCTGTGATGTGAGTGGGCTGGCACAAATAACACATGCAGTCACCAGACCCAACAGAAAAAAAACCTGAGCTAAGCTCCCTTCTGGACCTCATATTAGTCAACAAACCCCATAACTTTTCACATACTGGAGTCTTCTTTAATGACCTAAGTGATCACTGTGCCACTGCCTGCATCAGACATTCTCCCCAAATAAAGTCTGCCTCTAAGTTTCAACTGAAAAGATGTCTGAAAAAGTTTTGCCAGAATGCCTTCCTGAAAGACCTGGGTAACATCAGATGGCAGGACTTCTACCTAGCCCCTCCCCTCACTGAGGCATTTAATATCTTCCATAGCCTTTTAGAAGGTCTAATAGACAAACATGCCCCCCTAAGGCTGATCAAGACTAAAAAAAAGTCCTCCTGGCTGGTTCTCTCCTATCCTAAAGAAAGCAGTCAAGGACAGAGACTATTGGTGGAAAAAAGTGAGGAAATCTCATTTGTAGGCTGATTGGCTAGCATTTCATGCCTCTAGAAATGCCTGCACCAAAGTAGTTAGGTCTGAAAGAACTAGTTATTTCCCAGCAGCACAAAAACAATTCTTCCAAATTCTGGAGCATCCTCAAAGAGGTTGAAGTTCATACTACTGAAGCCTTCTTTCCAACTAAAATAGTGTCCAATGGATTTACCTTCACAGACAGAGCTGCCATAATAGTCCAACTCAATGAACATTTTGCCATAGCTGGGTTGGCCTTTGATGCCTCACCTGTCAACATGCTCAGCCCATAAGGAGACTCCACTGCTGACTCTAATGCTAACTTTAACCTCAACCAACCTCATCCCTCCTCCTTCAGCTTCCATACAGTCATGTTTAAACAAGTAGTGGACTTTCTATTGTGACTGGATACAAAAAAGAGTGCCGGTGCAGACAGCATTGAACCCTAATTCCTAAAATTAGGCCATTACTACTTGACTGCCCCCATCATCCATTTATTCAACACCTCCCTGATGTAGGGCGAGCTACCTGTGCTGTGGAAAACTGCACACATCATACCCTTGTTCAAATCTGGGGATCAGAGTGACCTGAATAATTACCTGCCTAGTTCCATACTATCTACCCTATGAAAACTATTGTAAAAAATCATCAACACCCAAGTCAGAGAATATCTGGATGCACAGAAACTGCTAAACCCTGCACAGTCTGGCTTTAGAGCCAAACATAGCACAGTATCTGCCCTTGCAAAATAACCACTGACTGGCAAATTGCCTTGAATTCTAAGAAGCATGTGTTTGTTCTCTTCCTTGTTCTTAGTAAGGCTTTCAATACTGTGGATCACAATATTATGCTTAATGCACTGAGCAACATCGGTCTTGATAGTACTGCCATTAAATGGTTCACCAGCTACCTTACCAACAGGTTACAACAAGTTAAAGCCTCAGGTGAATTGTCTCCACTGAAATCACTTCCACGAGGTGTCCCCCAAGGCTCCATCCTGGGCCCAATCCTATTTGCAATTTGTATCAACAACCTTGACTCACAACTGCACACAGCTAATGTTCACATATTTGCAGATGATACTGTCCTCTACACTTCAAATTCATCCTTGGACTTGGCACATAAGGACTTACAGCAAGATTTTATCTCTCTCCAATATAACCTTATCAAACACAAGCTCCTACTGAATTCCAAAAAGACCAAAGCCATGAATCTCTCACCAAAGGCAGCCTCAGGACCAACACACAATCACAAGATTCTAATGCTATTGGGTAAACCCCTTGAAATAGTAGATACCTTCAAATACCTAGGGTTCTGGCTGGACAATAAGCTTAATTTCCTGTGCCATCTGAATGAGGTCTTGAAAAAATTAAGGCAGCAGTTAGGTGTATTCTACCGCATTAAGCACCTACTCACCAAAGAAGCCAGAAAGAGACTAGTGCAATCCACATTCCTACCCTTACTGGACTATGCTGACTTTCTCTACAACCATTGCCCCTCAACAGTGCTCAACAAACTTGACACTCTTTACCACCAGGCCTCAAGGTTCATCCTAAATCTGCCCTCTCGCACCCACCACTGCCTACTGTACCAAGAGATGGGATGGTCCTCTCTCTCAACAAGAAGGAAAAGGAACGTTCTTCTCTGGTTCTTTAGAGCTTTGTCTGATAAATTCCCCAAATACATTTCAAGCTTCTTCGAATGTGCCAAGGGATCCTATGGATTGAGATGCATCTCCATACTCTGCTTCCTGATACCCAGAGTAAAAACAACCAATGGCATGGCTGCAATCAGCTTCTCATTCCCATCCTTATGGAACACCATGCAAAGCTCACTTAAGATCTCATCCCTTCCCAGTCCATTCTCATTCAAAGCTCTAATAGCTGAGTACCTTAAAGAAATCTGCAGCTGTTTTAGGTGACTATGTGCCCTTAGCCTCTAGTATCTCCCACAAATCCTATGACATGGAAACTCATTCAACTCACATCTCCATTAGGGGTACCTAGCACTTATTAATCCCCCTACTCTTCTCCCTGTCCCCGTCCTGTCCCCCCGTCCCATATACATTTTCCTCTTTTCCCCTTCCTACATATTTTTTTGTTTGTTTGTTTTTTTATAAGGTAATAGCTGCCATATATTGGTGACTGCCCAGGAATTAAACTTTAACCCCTCATGTTCACTTGATATGAATTTGTAGCTGTGTTTACCTATGTTAGCTATGTATGTATAGGCCTGAATTGTCCTCTACATGTACAATGCTTTGTCCTTGTCTACCCTATTTTTGACTGTGAATTGTATTAATGTCCAGGACCACCTTGAAAATGAGCTTGCTCAATGGTGTTTATGCCTAGTTAAGTAACGTTTGATTGATTGATTGATTGAAATATAAAAAAATGCTGCTATTGTTGGGGAAGAGCATGTTAAATTCAATACTTTTGTGCCTGCTACTAATGCAAATAATGTAAAATTTTCCACTTCTCAAGCACCCCTAAGATTGTTTAACTCCCCCCACCAAGAAATCCTAGATCTGTCTCTGTTACATTTGGTACAGTTTGAACCCTTCCAAAAGTGTAGTTATCTTGTTGGTCACAGCAAGGAGGTGGAGCATGTCTTTTTCTGCCTGACTCTGTTCCCTACCATATGAATGGGGGTTAGAATGTGGTAAGGTACATGATAATGTTGGCTATTCTGTGTGCAGAGACATATTTGCTTGACTTAATATCTGCAGCTGTGGGATAATCTGGTTTGAGGAAAGAGGAGCAGAAAGTGGTTGCATAAGAGAAAACAGCAAGTAATGATCCGCAATGAGAATTCTGACTGGCCATACGTATCAGTAATGGGACTGACTTTCTTCAATTTCTTTGATGCAATCATGAGCTGTGGGAAGGGTATCTGGACCTCAAAAGTTGCTGATGATGCCAAAATTGGTACAATAGTGAGTGCACAAGGAAGCATCAATAAGCTACAGGATGGACTGAACAAACTCAAGAATTGGGCTAAGGAACATAAACTTAATTTTAATTTGGACAAATATGCAGTGATGCATTTCAGTAGAACAAATCCTAAAGCCCAATATCTCCTAAATTACATTGTTTAACAGAAACTATCGAAGAGAGAGAAAGAGATCTAGGGGTGTTAATCACCAATAACCTTAAATTCAAAGCTCAGTGCCATTCTAGTGCAAAAACAGCAACTAGGTTACCGAACTATATCAGGAGGCATATTTGCTGCAGTGATAAAAGGGATACCACTGTATACATCTCTTGTGAGACCCCACTTGGAGTTCTGTACACAACTATGGTCACCAAATACTATGGCAGAGTCCAATGCTCTAGAGAGAGTTCAGAGAAACACAACTAGAACAATTTCTAGCATAAGGAACATGAACTATAAAAGTAGGCTCAGAGTGCTGGGATTGTTTTCTCTGTAGTACAGAAGACTGAGCGGTGACTTCTGTTTATTCTTTGTAGCATTTCCCAATGACAACCTATGGGACTGTTTGGGCTGTGAGGTAAAGATACAGAATTTTAATACAAAAGTGCATGACTTGCAGCTCTTAAGGGAAACTTGTAACACCCAGTGCAGGGCTCACTGGTACAACCAGAGAATAGTTGCAGTCTGGAATGGTCTCCCCCTTGATGTGGTGAGCAGTAAAGAAACTGGGTCCTTTATGGCCAAGCTAGATGCTTATTTTGCATCATGAACATCAGCATTCCTTCATGTGTAAAGCGGTAAGCATTTCTTAAGCCTTTTGACCTCCTGTGCTTGTAACATTCTATGAAATCTATTAAAATGGAAAAGAGGGGTCTATGGTATAAAACAGTGGTGGTGGTGGTGGTGGTGGTGGTGGGGGAAGACTGTGTGATTGCATGGCAAATCTATTTTTGATAGGTGGGAAGTAATGTAGGAGCAGGATAAATGAGTAATATTAGAATATTTTATGGTTTGTATTTTTTTACTGTATAAATTCACAATTGAGACCTTTAAGTACTTGAAGGGGTTCAACAAGGGGAATAAGTAGGGTCTGTTCAAACTGAGGGATAAGGGGCCTACGAAGGGCCATAGCCTGAAGTTAGAGAGGGGATGCTACAGAAGGGAGGCAAGGGGGCATTATTTCATGGAGAGGGTGGTGGCACACTGAAATGCTATGCCAGATGATCTGGTAAAAGTGGGAACTGTGGATGGTTTCAAGAGGGGCTGGGATAGGCTCAGGGGTATGGTGAAGGGGTGTAATCTGAACTAGAGAAGGGAGCAGGCTGTAAATCAGGGAGGGGGATGAATCAATGTAGGGGGGTGAGGCAGCTACTGTGCAATACCAGTGTGCTGTGATGGTCAAACTTGATAGACCAATGGGCCTAATCTGATGACATCTATATATGTATGTATGTATGTACTGTGTGTATGTATGTTATATAAAATTCTCCATTATAATGGTCGGCTAGTGTGACCATCTGTGGACTAGTGCAATTTTGCTGCTGGTTAGTGCAAGAAAAGGTTAAGGTCAACCCCTGCTAGTGCAAGAAAATGAGTGTTATTTAATTTGTAGAGGGGGGGAGAGAGAGAGTGGTGACAGCGTAGAATGCACTACCAATGGGGTTAGTCAGTCACAAAACAGTTGGGGTTTTAAAAAGACAGTGGGACAAAGTCAAGGGGAAGGTTAGGAAAACGGGGAGGGGTGTGGAGCAGCACTGAAGAAAAGTCAATGAGCTCTACAATGAGAAGACTTGAGAGACCATTTGGGCCTTCTTCTGCTGGCATTTCATAGCTCACATGTTCAATATATTTGTAATTTGTTGGGGAGGGACATTTTAAATTAGGCCAGACAGTAAGGGAAAGGTAAGGGATAGTAGACCTTAGGATCTAAGATAAAGTATTTTAATGTAGTGCTGGGAGGGTGTATAACCTATTATGTGAGGTGATTGTTTTTACATTTAAGGTTCCAAGAACATTAGGGTAATCAGGTCAAGTGTGTACAAAATAGCCACAGATTAAGTTGCAGAGAAGAAAATTTTATTGTATGGCACATTATCCTTCACAGTTTATACAACCAAAATCATGACATTTTAAATAGAGACATACATATAATACAAAATACAATAATTAAAAAAAATACAATAAACAGCTCATTAATCTACATCATAGTTGTCTTCAATTTAAATCTACAATTAAAAAATCATATTTGATTTGCTTCCAATATTTGTTTCCTTTTTTTGCCAATAGCATAAACGAATCTTGCAACTCTAGTAATGGTCTCTTCATCTGCAGTGTGCAATAAAATAACTGTCAACAATTCTTTATCTGTTTTGTATAAATCGCTCAAATACAGTGTAAGCCAATAACTCCTTTCATTCTGATACCAACAGCAATTCCACATTACATGGTTTAAATTCTCTTAACCCTCAAATGGACAGCTACAATCTTCCAGTTCCTTATTTAGCTTATTGTTTCTAACAAATAAAATATTGCTCAGAAAACATTCAAATTTATATCTAATAATATTTTTCTGTAATTCATGGTTCTCCAAAATCCTCAGGTATGTCTTAAAACCAAACTCCACATTATTCTTTGTGAACCACCTAGAGTACATAGAGTTACCAAAAGATATCGCATCAATTTTGTTCCAATATGAACTAGTCTTTTTGATAATACATTTATTATACTTATGGCTAATTAATACCCCCTTATCTAGCCATTTCTTTAGAACTGAAAGTTTGTACATATCCAATTTTTGCAGCATTTTATCATACCATAGATTTGTAATATTTTACATATTTTTTCCATCAAACAACAATGAGCTGGAGCATCTCTAGGTATTTTATGGAGTCTCAACTAAAAATTAATTTTCCTAGAATGAACTATTGCCAGTATATTCATCAGACCTAATTCAGATCAAATATATGCCACAAGGCATGAGTTCCTTATTCCCATTATTTTCCTTAGTGTTTTAAATGCTGGTTTAGAAATACTTTGCAAATCTTTTAAATCCCAGATTTCAATACCATATAAAATCTGCATTCTAAATTTCACTTTAATAGCTTGTAATAAAGATTCTATCGTTTTCCCACCATATTTATAATTAAAGCTCTTCAAACCCATCATTGTTCTTTTCCCTTTCTCCATAACAACAGAGAAATGTGCAGTCCAATTTACATTTTTATGTACTATAATCCTTAGATAAACATATGAATCCAGTTTCTAGTTTATTTTGGCCTAAACACCAATATTTAGAAGATTTAAGTTTCTGTCCAAATATCACAACCTTTGTTTTATTTATATTAACTGTCAGACCTAATTTGATTGATTCATTTTGCACAAAATCAAGTTTATTTTGTAACCCTGCTTTAGATAATGAAAAGATAATATCATCAGCATAAGCCAAAGTTGCACAGATGTCATCAATAATTTTGGGAGAATCTGAATTAAGAATATTAAGGTTACACAAAGGCTGAAAATGAAAATAGCAATGGAGCTAGTACACAGCCTTGGTGTACCCCCTTATTAGTTAAAATGGGTACTGATAGTTAACCACTTAACCCAAGTCTAACTGTAGCCCATGTTTTAGTATAAATTTGGGCTATCACGACTACTAGATTCTTATTTATTCTTCTATCTAAAAGGATTTTCCATAGTTTATTTCTGTAAATCGAATCAAACGACAAGGAATAATCAATAAAGACTGCATACAATCCTTGTTTCCTTGCTATTACATATTTTTCTATAAGATGTCTTAAAATCAAAATATTGCCACATGGAGAATAGCCCTCCAGAAAACCTAACTGGTATATAAAGATTCCCCCAGTTCTTTCTACTTCTAATCTAAGTCTCTGTAATAAAGTCTTAGAAAAACATCTTCAAATTGACATCAGGTAGGCTTATAGGCCTATACATCGCAGGATCAGAGAGGGAGCCTTTTTTATGAATTGGGACTATATTTGCCCCTCTCCATGACTCTGGAAAAATGTTCTCCCTAATGCAACTATTATAAAAATGATTTAGGAATTTACACCACAGTGTTGGATAATTTAAATATACAGTACTTCAGCTGGGATCCCATCTGGGCCAGGTGCTTTTTCTGGTTTAAGTGTAGTAATTGCCAGCAAAACTTCCTCATAGTTAAGTTGTATCAGCACTAAGTTTGACACATTTAAACTATCTTGACTGGTACCTATATTGGGATCCCAGAATATACTGCTGAAGTGTTCTTTCCATTTATCTTCAGTTATATATGAGTCAATATGGCTTTTGCTATTCTCTGTTCCTTTAGCTACTAAATTCCAAAATTGTTTGTAATCTCTCTTTTTCAAAACATCAATCATTTGATCCCATTGTTTCACTTGATATAATTTCTTTTTCTGTTTAATTAAGGATTTATAATCTTTTTTGTAGAGGTTCAAGTCTCTCAATTTTGTTTTAGAGGGATTTCCCATATATAATCTATTCAACTTCCTTATATTGCTTTTTGCTTCCCTACACTCTCTGTCAAATCATACCTCCAAAGAAGTCTTGTGATTTCCAAAATTAACTGGCTTTCCCAACTTTTCTTTAATCCCTTCAAATAAAAAAAAAATAATGTTTCATTTAATATCAAAATATTCTTCTTCCTTGACATGTTTGCCATTAAGTCATCTATTGAGTCCTGAATCACATCTCTGAGTTTATCCTGTGAATTATATTGCCAAATAATTCTTTTGTTAGCTCTAATTTTGCAAACTGAGAATTTCTTAACAGGACTCTCAATATTTTGATTATAATGACCACCCCGTAAGGAAACCGGAAAATGATCACTATCAGCATGGTTCAAAACTTTCATCTTATCCCAAACATTCAGTCCACTAAATTAAATCAACAGTTGATGCCCCTCTAGAGTTTATATACATCCATTCTCCAGCTATATCTCCTTTCAGTCTACCATTTAATGGGTAAATGTTATATGTTTTCATAATTTCTATCAGATTAGGTCCCACATCATTAATTTTAGGATCTTTCATATTTGTAATTTGCAAATTATCCTCATAATTGTAGGTATAAAAATAATTATCTGTCAGCCCATCAAAGGTTCCTATCCGGGCATTAAAATCGTCATCAATTAGTACGTCTTCCATCAGGAATAGCTCTTTAATATATTCTAATATTCCATCCAGTTGAGACCAAAAACCACTATCAAAGAACCTTAAATTATTGGACGGACAAGAGCAGTTTATACATATAAATTTAAGTTGGCCGGTATCTACCTGAGTTACCAATATAGACTTTTCTTGTTTTAAACAAGACGCATTCATAATAAGATCAACTTTGAAATAAGACACAATACCACCAGAGCCTCTACCCTGTTTTTCCTCTTCTTCTGCCCAGTAAAAAAAATGCTTCATATCCATTCAAATCAATTTTCTCATTGTTTTCTGGCCATGTTTCTTGAAATAATAATATATAACATTTCCTGAAAAAGGTCATCCTGATACATTCCAAGATACTATAGAAATACCATTATTATCAAGGTTCTCAGATAAAACTGTTTTATTCATATTGGAGTTTTTTTCTTCAATATTTAACTGTCAATCAAGTAACCTGCCATGGTCTGAAGCTTATTTACATTTTTACCTCCCACAGTTTGGTGTGCTAGGCCCTTGTATGGTCTAATATCCATAGTCCCCAAGATCTCAGATTCTACCATAAACAGGCCCATTTTATCCAAAATATATTCTTTTTACTGTATTTCTTGTATCAATTGTTTGCCTTTTACAAGAAGTTCAATTTGACTGTCATGTCCCATTCTATTAGCTATAAGGACATGCTCATTCTCTACTGGGATCCCCAGTAAATTCTTGAAAAAGTTAACAATCATCTCAGTGAGCATATAATTCATTTCACCTTCTACTCTGCTCAGACTAAAAAGACTTAAAGAGGTCCATTCTTCATTTACCTCCAAGTCTCTGCTTAGCTTGTTAAACAAATGTCTATTAGGGAAACTAACACTAAGATCTTCATTCCTACCACTCTGACCTGCAAGCCAAACATGGTTTGCTACTCTGGGTGCAGAGAAATATACTTCCACTAAAGAAGCATGGTGAAGTGGAATTTGTTTCCCTTCAATTATATAATCTTCTAACAGATCAATATCAAACAGAACCTAATTTGATAACTCATTTTTATGCTTCAGGACTTTATGCTACTATTCAACCAATCCTGGGGGCCTAAAAACCTTATGAAGGGGTATACTGGTTTTCCTTCTATATCAGCTGTGACTAATCCTTTTTCCTGTACTCTAATTCCTGCCTCTTGTTTTCCTTCACTAGAGTGTAATACGGTACTATACGTTCCCAATTCTGTATTGAAATATTTAATTTCCATTTTCAACTTTTCCAGTTGGGCCATTAGACAGATTTTAAAAACTCTTTATCAGTTATTACTAAATCACTTCCTCTCTCAAAAATTTCCTCCTGAGAGGCATCAATTACAAACATTCTTTCATGACTGTTTCTCTCCTTCTCTACCTTTAGTATGTTGTCAGTCATTTCTACTTCTTTCTGTTGAATTCCCTGATTTTTATTTTTTACCTTCCATCTTTCCCCTTTTTTTAGAATATTTACTCTTGTTTTGCCTTCCTTTTTTGCATTTCCTTCCCCCTTTCTCTTTTTTTTAGATTTTCCTTTTTTAATAGGAGAGTCTGGAATAATTATTACACTGAAGTCAGGTCTCGGGTTATCAATCACAGCATCATGTTGCTCTGTTTCCCCACAGACTTGATATAGATTGCTCAACTTTTCAAGTTTCCTACCTAGATACCCAACTTGAATAACTAACTTAACCAAATCTTCTCTTGATTATTCCTTCAAATTTTTATTAATTAACAATTGTTACATCAACAGCACATTTGCTGTTGATTGATGAGCTAGGGAGTTAAACATATCTTCACTAAGAATATCTGATTTATATACCGGCTTCCCTATAATTACTTTATTTCCTATATCCATATAAGAGTCACTCCTTGTCTGGGATGTTTGTTTCTCTAGCTGCTTCAGTCCTTCTATAATATTATGCAAATCTGTAAGAATTCTCTTAAAACCTTGATTATCTGGTTCACAATCCCAATCCACCAAGCTGGAACTGGACATCCATACTCTAGAATTGCTTTGTGAAGATGGGAAAAATAGCACTGGTGACTTTTCTAAATCAGTGGATATTGTTATATTTTGTATTACTGTCTCATTTCCATGTTTCATTAACAAGTCATTCAACTCCTCAGTTGAAATATGTAATTGAGCCATTTGCACATTTTCAGGATCCAAAAAGCTACCTGCTATGGGTTCTCTTTCCAAGGTAACACAAAATAATGTGTCCATCCTTGGAGTTGAGGAATTGATACCACAGAGTTGCAGATGATCAGTAATTTTAGTCTGTTTGCTATAGATGTTAACTTTTCTTTTTTTTCCATATTTTTACTTTTTAATTCTTGCAAAGGAGAACTTTTCCCACTTTTCTGTCTCTGTAGTCTTGTACTAACCATTCCCTAATGGGTCCTACCCTACAACTATAACAAAAAAAAAAGGAGAAATACAAAATCTTAAACACCCGAAAGGAAACTGGTTTTCTCAGGACAAAAAACAACTTTGAAACACCAAATCATACTGTTAACTAGTAAAATATAATATTACACCAAAATGAGTTTAAATTATCATCAAGTGTACAAGACCACTGTAGCATTTGTTATATTAAAAACTATTAACACTTAAAAGGCAATAGCAGAGGCAAATAGTCACATAGGACAAGCTAGATAACAATGAGTGACAATAAGTGGCAAAAAACAGAGCAAAATGTAAATGATCATGGGCCAGGGCAAAGGAGAAGGCTATCTATATTCTACAAATTTCACCCATAAACACTAAACCTTAAGCACTGAGAGCTGAATAAACACAATAAGTGTTTAAAGAGAAAAAAAGTGAAAAAATGCAGGCAATACATAAAAATCAGACTAAAATGCATAATTAAATGCCTGCAGCAGCAGCTGGTACACTGTTCATATAAATACAGTAATACAATAAATATATGATGATGTCCACAATATTCCAAGACAGTCCCAGAAGTTTTCAAGGTTTTCAAAACTAAATCGAATTGCACCTCGCAGCAATGCAATTTCTGCAGGGGTTTTGATAGTTTTAAAAGGCCTGACTCACCCTAACTTGCCCAGCCATTCCATCTTCAAGAAAACATTTTTACACAGACCATGTTACTCCTGAATCCAGTAAACTAATCCAGTAAACCAAAAAAAAGTCCAAGTTCAGGTCTATCCATTTTCAGTTGCAGAAATTTTGACAAATTAGGAATATAGGACTCTGAGCCAGATTGAACAGGTAATTACTTGAGCCGATTCAAAATACAATTTCTGGAGCCAGATCCACACCTGTCTTGTCTTGTATATATAAAACACTAAAAAAAGAAAAAAGGACTAGTTTAGCAGCAGGTTTCCTGGAAGTGCAATCTTAATCTTTTATCTTTTATCTTTTATCAAGCATGCACGTACTACTCAAGCTACACTTCTTTTTTCAGATTTTCTATAACATTCTGCACTTTTCTGGTCGCTCTACACTCTATTAAACCTTTCCAGCAGATACAACAGAAAACAAAACAAAAACAGGAAAAAAGGTTTATTAACTCACTTTTCTGCTGCTTTTTTCTCAAGGCACAGCAAAATACAATCAAGCGCTGTCATAGCACAGCCCAGGGCTATTACTTAAGATTAAAAAGTGGAAGGCAGTTCCCTTCAGCAAGAACATTTTCAAAAGAGAACAAAAGCATGTGTGGTTAATTTCCAGCATTTTAAGACCAGGCATTCTGTCAAATAACCAAGCACACTGATAAGCCTTGAAACTAAAAATGGCAGGCTGTTGAAGAATGAAATGGCAAATATCACATACAGCGCACAGAATACCAAACTGGTCAAACTAGTTCTTCCTTTCTCTGATCATGCTGTCCACTGTCATGCACTGCTTACCTGAGATCTATCTAAAGTTAGCGCCACCACATTTTATAACAGCATGTCATGTGATAAAAAATTAGCATATGGCGCGAAAGAGAAAATAAACATTAAAAACAATATATCAATTAAAAAAACAGCTTAAGTTTCAATATAATAAAAAGATCCAACACCCAGCAATAAGCTTTTGAATCTATAATCCCTCCACTACAAAAAAAAAAATAAATAGAATGAAGGGAAACAGTTTTAACAGTATTAACAAACAAACCTAAACAAAATGAAAACGTAAGATAAAATTAAAAATAAAAACTGGGTTAAAGCCAAAAATCAAAAAATTGTCTTTATGATAGAAATACTTAAAAGGAAACTTCCATTTCAATAGTCTGGTTGTAACTTCAGTTGTCACTTCAGCATACTCAGTCCATACAACTTGCTATTTCCTTTTTCCTTTTTTTGGTATCTCTTAGTATCACCAACCCTTCCAACAGGCACTCTGTCCTGACCAGATCTCTCTTCACCACACCGTCTCACAGGAGACTCCACCGTTGGCAGAAATTCCTCCCTGGAAGAGACAAAATGGATACCAAGAAAACCAAGCGACCAGCAGTTTAAATCAAGATTGTCTGGAAAGGAGACAGACACATATGCAACAATGGCATACCTTTTCGAAAAAAGTTTAAAGCACTGTCTTTCTGCTTTTCTGCCTTACTCCACAAGGCAAGAGAGCATGTAGAGAACTACCGTTGTCGGCAAGACCACCTTCAGTGTCTCAATCGCATATGCAACACACACACCAGATGGATTAAGTTCCAGCTGAAAGTGGTTACCACTGGCTCACTCAAGAGGCGCTTTTACAGGTTTGTGTAACAGAATAACTGTTACGGAAACAGTATTCTGTTACATCCCTTGTGTGTAAAGTGCATCTTTTTCGTTCCATAGTCGAACGTTCGTCCAAACCGCAATCTCTGCTTTTCTGGTTTGCACTGCTATATTCCGTTTCATCGGGCTGTGTAAAACAACCATTCTGAAGCGGTGCACAAACAGCAATAGAGCAGCAAGCTCGGTGGGGGTACCGAAACACAAATGGAGGTGGGAGCTGGCAGAAAACTTATGGCGTGTAAATGGATCCTAAAAACGCAACACAGCACAACGGTGCCACAGGTAATGCTCATTTTGTTTTAAAAACCTGTGTGTAAAAGTGCCTAGTGTCTGATTTATATGGCAGAGAGCCCCATCTACCAGTAAACACCTTGCTGAAACTGGCTCACTAAGCATAATAGCACTGGCTTCAAGTAACCACTTTCAGCTGGATTAATTTCCAGCTAAAAGTAGTTGCTTGAAGCAAGGGCTATTGTACTTAGGGAGCCAGTTTCAACAAGGTGTTTACTGGGACATGGGACTCACTGCCATATAAATCAGACACTGTGTGAGCCAGTGGTAAGTGGATCCAGTGGTGAAGGATCACAAGATGAACAGAACTGCCTTTTTGCCTAACCTCTGCTTCAAGGGTGTGTACAAAGCACCTAGCAGTAGCTACATTTCTGAAAAGAAACGGCATAACAGTGTATCTCTATATTGTTAAAACAACAGAAGATTTACAGAGCTCACCAGCAGAGTTGGTTGCAGGTTCTGGGTGCAGCAGACCCCTTTATAACTCCAAGCAAACACAAAATAGAACTGCACTCCAGAGGACAGTGTGGGGGAGTTTGCAAATGAATCCTCAGATAGAAAAAGTTAGAGAGTCAGTCTCTTAGAATTCAGATGTTTTATTTAACAGCTCCTCAGTACACACATGGACACATCAACCTAGTGTGACCATTACCCAGCAGCCTCGGCGTTTCACTCATATGAACTTCGTCAGGAGGCAAACTGCAAAGGGCTAATGGTTTTTTTATACCACTAACAATTAGCATATTAGTACAAGAAAGAAAAATAGGGATTAGTGGGCCGTTCTGGATTGAAGATTCCAAACAGGTGCATAAAAAAGGAAAAAAATTAAACTGGTAACACTAGTAATAGTTATACCATCCCTACAGAAAGGGAAGTGGCTGGTATCACTGGATCTCAAAGACACCTACTTCCATATCCCTGTGAGAAACTTCCACAGAAAATACCTACGATTTGGGTTAGGAAAAGAGCAGTTTCTGTTTGCCACACTGCCTTTTGGTCCAACCTCTGCTTCAAGGGTGTGTACAAAGTACCTAGCAGTGGCTATATTTCTGAAAAGTAAAGGGATAACAGTAAATGGAGTCCACTATGAAGAAAGGGGGGTTACTAGTGGGGTAGCACAGGATTCAGTACTGGGTCCAGTCCTTTCTAATGTCCTTATAAGTGACATTGCAGAGGGACTTGAAGAAAAAGTATGCCTCTTTGCAGACAACACAAAGATCTGCAACAGGGTTGCTACACAAGGGGGTGGAAAGGATG
The DNA here is from genome assembly GCA_016271365.2 of Neoceratodus forsteri. NCBI lineage: Eukaryota > Metazoa > Chordata > Ceratodontiformes > Ceratodontidae > Neoceratodus > Neoceratodus forsteri. Next base: position 420,339,181 of record CM028129.1, on the reverse strand, counting down.
AGAAGGGACTTGGCAAGGTTGAAGGAATGGTCAGAAATATGGCAGCTTAGATTCAATGCAAAGAAGTGCAAAGTAATGCACCTGGGAAACAAAAACCCAGCGGAAGAGTACACAGTGGGGGGGGGGGTAGTAACAACAACAAAAATTGAAAGAGACCTGGGGGTAGTCATAGCAGATGACCTAAAGGTTAGCAAACAATGTGAGAAGGCATTAGAGATGGCTGGGGGGATACTGGGATGCATAGGGAGAGGCATTACCAGTAGAAAACAGGAAGTTATTATCCCTCTGTACAGACAGTTGGTGAGACCCCATATGGAGTATTGCGTGAAGTTCTGGAGACCCCATCTCTGCAAAGACATAGACAGGAAGGAGGCAGTCCAGAGGAGGGCAACTAAAATGGGGCAGGGTCTGCAACAGAAGCCATATGAAGAGAGACTAAAGGAGCTTAATATGTATACCCTTGAGGAAAGGAGGGAGAGGAGGCACATGATAGAAACTTTCAAGTACCTCAAGGCAATTAACAAAGTCCAAGAGGGTAGCATTTTCCAGAAAAAGAGATGTGCAAGAACCTTCAACTTGGTTTCAATTCTGTAGAGACATGGTTTCTTAATCATAAACTGGTCCTCAATGACAAGAAATCCAAATCTATGCTCTTCTGCAGCTCTCATAACCCACTCAAGCTACACCACTTGGCAATCTCCACCACCCAGGGGAACACTCTAGATCAGGTGGGGTCCTTCAAATACTTAGGGATACAGCTTGACCCTAATCTCTCCTATGGACTTCATGTAGATAATGTAGCTAGAGCCGCTAATACTTGGCTTGGTCTCCTCTACAAACACAGACCACAACTCATGCCAGAAGCTTTGAAGGTTGCAGTCCTGAGCTCTGTGATCTCTGTAATAGACTATGGTCTCATCATTTATGGCTCGGCCACAACCACAACCCTTAGACGCCTCTCAACTGCCTTAAATAAGGCATGTCGGCTCATCACTGGTGCTCACCGTCTCACCCACACATGTGACCTGTAAATTCAGACCGGCTGGCTCCAACTATCAAACTGCATAAAGTTTCTCACCTGCTCCATGGCGAAAAAAATCTGCCTTGGCCTTGCACCTTCTGGGGTCTCAACTCTGTTACAACACCAAATTAACAAATGGTGCCTTAGGAGAGCCACGCTGCAGCTACTGAAGTCCCGACTGTCATACTTCCTGAGGGACAATGCTCTTGCTTGCTTCCAGCCGCCACTCTGGTTCAATGGCCTCAGCCCCACCATCTCCTCCGCCCCAACAATTGGTATGTCTAAAACTAGGCTCCGGGACTATCTCACTACCAACAGCCCCTGTGACTGCCCAACTTAACCTTGTTTCTCCACTTCCCTTCCTGCTCTAGTGGTCCCCCCCTCCCCTCCTCACTGGATTCTACTCTCACATCTTGGTATACCCAATGCTGCACTTTTCACCCTCTCCCCACCCTTCCTACATTCCTTCCCCTCCCTCCCCTCTTCCCTCTCCATATGACTCTGGCACTTCTTATCTGTTGTCTATTTTCTCTGACAAATGCCGCTGGCTGCCTTGTTACAATGCTACCCTTGAATTGTATTAATCTGTACTCTGTTTGCAATGTGCACGTTGTTGTAATGTCTGTCTTGATGTTCCCCATAATTTGTATTTCTCTGACACGGAACCTTTGTAAAAGAGCCAAGGCTCAAAGGTATTTGTAATCCTAGACTTGATAAATAAATAAAAAAAAAAAGGGAACACAATTTGAAGATAGAGGGGGACGACTCAGGGGCAATGTGAGGAAGTATTTTTCCACAGAGATGGTGGTGGATGCATGGAATGGCCTTCTTGAGGAGGTCATGGGGTCAGAAACAGTGGAGGAATTCAAAAATGCATGGGACAGACATAAGGCAATTCTTGTGGGGGGGTAGGAAGAAATAGGCTGTTGGTTAACTAGAATCTGCAGCTTATCCAGTAGGTAGAGAAATGGGTAGACTAGGTGGGCCAAGTGATTCTTATCTGCCATCAAAGTCTATGTTTCTATGAGCTGGCTGAAGTGTGAGTTGGGCTGAAGGAGAGAGGGCTCAGGAGCTAACAACTGTTTCCAACAGTGTTGGTTTCAAGGGAGGATAGAAATACATTTGCAACACTGCTAGGGCTGCAAGATGTATGCCATCCAGTCTTCTGGGGTCAGGAAGTGATACACCTGCAGCTGTTATAAGCTGGTTGCTGTACTGATGACACATATTTTCAGTCTGGAATGGCAACTGGCTGTACATTGAGGTTATGAGGAGGACAGACTGCAGCTGAGGGGGAAGGTGGTAGAGGCTAGCATCACAACACTGGGAGAGAAGCACACCTGATGTATTACCAGAGCTACAGTAGTAGCCACACATATTGTCAACTATTTCCAGATATTTTGTGAAATTTCTGAGGAGTTTCTCTCTGCTACCCCTACTGTGGAAATGTAGAAAGCAGGAGATATTTCTGGAAATATCACAGAAATTTCAGGAAATAGCTGGCAGTGTCTGTGGCTGCTACTGTATGTGATTTACATCCTCCTGACTATAGAAGGCAGGGAGATATAATGGCAGCCACTACATGGTGAGCATTGCTCTCAAAGAGTGCACTGCCAAGCTGGAGAGGAAATTGGAGGCACTACACGGATGAAGAGAGATAAAAAGGCAGCTGAGGAGGATGAGGATTAAGCAGGCATTGGATATGGGCACTAGGCATTAGGGGAGCAGCTGGAAGGCACAGATAGGGTAGCCAAGAGGATAGCAGTGATTATACTCTCTACTGGTAGGAAAAGGGATGGATTAGAGTAGAGAAGAGAGGTAGCAGGCATGGTCATAAGGGGGCATATTTGCTAGTCAACCTCAACAAAATGTATCAGCTTCTGGATGGCCAAGTTGGGTGGTCCACCTGGCAATTGGGACTGGTGGGAGCAGGCCTGGCAACAGTACATCCAACCTACCAAAGGAAAGAAAGGAAAAGGTTAGGATGAGGGGCAGGAAAGTAGCAGCTGTTGGGAACTCTATTGTAAGGGCAGTCAGTGAGGTGGAGGGGCACTGCTGGATGAGGACGGTAACTTGGCTGAAGTGATTAACCAGCCTAGAGCACAGGTTGAAAGAAGTCTTCTGGGTCAAAGCAATGCACCTGGGTGAGGAGCAAAGTGTTGCTATCTATGCTGGCATGAAATCCATGCATGACATACTGTAGGATGCACATGTTTTAAAATTACAAGAAAGTCATTCATGGAACTAGGTATGCTCATGAAAGGAAAGATATGAATGTGATCTTATTAGAGATTGTCACTGTACTTTGGGCCAGTGAAAAGCACCAGTAGACCACTAGACAGGCTAACCCTTGGCTATGTTCTGGTGTGAGAAGTAGGGTTTTGTTTTTCTGGCCAACTGAAGGACCTCCAGTGTCATTTCACCCAAAATGGGCAACGCCTTCACCCAGAGGGAGTAGGTAACTGGCCAGTAAAAAGTAAATGACAGTTAGGGGGCCTTTAAACCAAAGAATAAGGGGAAGGGGCTAGTAGTAATAGTAGTAGTAGTAGTAGGAGGAGGAGGAGGGGTAATTGTATTTCTTTGGCACCCTAACCTGCAGGTTTAAGGTGCCCCATCATGGTAAGTGATTGATATGATATGATATGATATGATATGATATGATATGATATGATATGATATGATATATGATTGATGTGACTTGACGTGATAAGATATGATGTGATATGATATATTCATTGCAAAAAAAAATGTGTTAATGCACCAGTTATGTGCTACCTTTGTGGATGAGTATCTGCGGCATACCCACCTCAAGATATGCACACCAAAAGACATACACATTCACCAGTCGCTGCAGATAGACATCCAGGATACTTAAATCACAACACTGCTTCTGTGTGAAGAAGTACAGGCCACTGCAGCAGCAGATGTAAATCCATGATACCTAAATTACAGACGTTCTTTTGTCTGCAGAAGTGCAGGTCCATAAGGTGCCAGCATTTCTGTAGTCTCAGGTACTTATGCACTGTAATACATACACACACACTTGATGGGCCAATGCTTCTGCAGCTGCAGGGTTAAGACATGTGCACCAACATCTGGCTGCCACAAAACCCATTATACCAAATTTGCAACAGACCTTCTGTCTGCAGACATGCAGGCCCCTGAGAGGCCTATGCCTCATCACCCACATGTGTAAGACATACACACTGACATCTGGCACAGGAGCCTGCCATTATGAAGATGGAAGTACTGTTGCAATGTGGGTATCATGATTTCAGCAAGAGATCTTGAAATTCTGCAAGAGGATAGCAGGTTTTCAATTACAAAGCTGCATCTAGAAACCCATGCATTATCAGATCATGCTATCTAGCAAGGTATCTCATACAGTGTGTATGAGTAGCTCTGCCTGCAGAGGTGTAGACCCCATGGGGCCTTCGGTCTGCAGAACATGTTGTATGATATATACACACTTAGGTGTGACTACATAAGCACAGCTACCTATGAGGTCTGTGCTTAGGCAGCCACTGATACAAATCCACAAAGGTAGCACATCAGTTCTGCTGCTTTTGTGTGATCTGGAAACAGTTGTACGTTGTTTGTTTTTTCTAATGATGGTTGTCTATGGTTGCTTGTGTGGGCTTCTCCTTGTGCTGCTAGGGGTTAGGGATTTAGGGCTGGAAACCCTAATGCCACATTTCCCTACTTTGGTTGCTTTAGGCTGAAGTCCAAATAGTGTGTTAACACAGTTTGTTTTTGCAATGAATTTCCTTTCTTTTTGAGATAGTGGAATCATATCCTCATTCACACAGGTCCCTTTGGGGCCTGTGTGAACAGATACATCTGCCTGCAGAAGAGCAGGACTCTCCTGCATTTCTGTGTGGCTACAGATGTAGATTCTCAGGGCCCAGAGGGCCCTGTGCCAAGTGAGGAGTCTATCTGCGTACAGAAGTCCAAGGTCCTGCAGGTCCTGCAATTCCACACCAATTAAGGAGTCCACCCAGCTGTGGAAGCAAAGGTCCCTCCATGTCCAGTGCTTCCATGTGGCTACAAATGGAGACACAGAGGGCCCCAACCCTACATCAAGTGAGAAATCCATCTGGCTGTGGAAGGGGCCCTGTGTTTCTGTGCGACTACAGATTCAGATGCAGATGCCAAATGTGAACTCCCTCAGGCTGTGGAAGTGCACAAAATATTTCAACATTCACTCATCATTTGGTCATTTAATGATTTTTTTGACACAAATTTTCAACCTAGCCTTTTTATGACCTACCTCATGAACCTAGTATGTGAACATTTTCAATTCCCCACCAAAATGTAATTTCATGCTACAGGTGCGGAAACACATTTTGTGCAGGATTTGAAAATGACAAATGTCACGTTCATGAGGTGGTGTGAAAAAATGGCTATGTTGAAAATCTGAGGTAAAAATATTGAAAAATTACCAAACTTATAAGCGAGTGTAGAAAACTTTCAACATAAACTCATAACTTTGTTGTTTTAAATATATATATATATTTTTTTTTTACCCCAAATTTTTAGCATTTTTATTTTAGTCTTTGATAACCTGGTAAGGCCCACTAGACACAAGTGCCTGTTTTCAGGGGTAACCTGGGAGCACTGGATGGTTAAGTGACTTGCTCAGAATCACACAGTATGGAAGTGGAGGTTGTAAGAATCAAACCCAGGTCTGGTCTGCTGGATGTACCAAGCTCATTCACAGGTTGTTACTCTAACCTCTAGGCTATACTGCCAGCCAATAGCTGTGTTATGATCCCACCTCATGAATCTGGTAAGTGAAAATTCTCAAATCCTGACAGAAACATCATTTCATGGCACAGGTGCAAAACACGTTTCAGCCAGGATTTGAAAAATGACAACTGTCACTTTCATGAGGTGATGTAGAAAAATAGTTACTGTATGTTGAAATCTTGAGGGTCAAAATATTGCAAATTACCAAAGTTATGAGCATGCATATATAATTATCAACATAGGCTCATAACTTTGTTGTTTTTTTATATGTTTACCCTAAATTTTCAACATACAGTAGCCTATTAATGACCCCACATCATGAACAAAGGCAGAGAAAATTTAAAATCCTGCCTGAAAGGTTATTGCAGACAACACCTGCAAAACCAACTTTCAGGGCATAGAAATATGTTTGAAGGCAAATAAGGACCGCAAGGCCCATCCAGTCTGTCCATTTGTTCTACCTTATGAATGTGTCATAGGCTTGTACTCTGTCAATGTCCTATCTATTCATACTCATCTGTATTGCTCCCTTATGCCTATCCCATGCCTGTCTGAAGCCCTGCACTGCATTCACATCCACCACTTCCTGAGGTAGGCTGTTCCATGCATCCACCTTTTCTTTGAAAAAGAGCATCCTCACATTACCCCTTAATCGGCCTCCCTCTAATCTCATGCTGTGTCCTCTTGTCCTGCTATTTTTCTTATACTCTTTCACCTTGTTAATGCCCTTAAGATGTTTGAATGTTTCGATCATATCACCTCTTTCCCTCCTTTGCTCTAGGGTATACATATTGAGCTCCGTTAATCTGTCCTCATATGTTTTCTGATGCAGTCCCTGCACTATTGTGGTTGCCCTTCTCTGGATTGCTTCCATTTAGTTAATGTCCTTGTGCAGGTGCAGCCTACAGTACTGCACGCAGTACTCCAGATGGGGCCTAACCAGCATCTTGTAAAGAGGGATTATTACCTTCCCCTTATGACTTGTAATACCCCTACTAATACACCCCAATATCCCTGTAGACTTACCGACTGCTTTAGCGGTCTGCTTGGATGATTTCAGGTCATCTGTGATGATGATGCCCAAGTCTCTTTCTTCCCTTGTGATTGCCAGCAACTCCCCTCCCAACCTACAGGTGGCTTCAGGGTTTCTCTTCCCTATGTGTATGATATTGCACTTTGCATTAAATCCCAGTTGCCACTCTTCCGACCATTTTGCCAGTTTATTCAGATCTCTTCTCATTCTGCCCACCCCATCTGGATCATCTACTCTGTTGCAGATCTTGGTGTCATCTGCAAACAGACAAACCTTACCGTCTAGTCCATCTGCAATGTCACTGATGAAGATATTGAAGAGGACTGGCCCCAGGACGTATCCCTGAGATACCCCACTTGTGACTTGCATCTTTTCTGTTTTCTGCTCACCAACCAGTTTGCAACCCAGTTGACCAACTTCTGACCCACCCCTAGCCTACCAAGCTTATTAATCAATCTTCTATGTGGAACAGTATCGAAAGCTTTGCTGAAGTCAAGGTAGGCAACATGAACTGCACCCCCTTGGTCCACCACTCTGGTTACCAAGTCAAAGAAATCTATGAGATTAGTTTGACAGGACTCTTCCTGTTGTAAACCCATGCTATCTTGGATCCTGTGCTCCTATGAATTCCAGGTGTTGCACTATCCTTTCCTTAAGGAGTGCCTCCATAATCTTGCCCACTACTGAGGTATGACTGACTGGTCTGTAGTTCCCTGCCTCCTCCCTGCTACCACTCTTGTGGAGTGGAATCACATGAGCCCTTCTCCAGTCTTCTGGGACCTCTCCTGTGCTCAGAGACTCACAAAACAGTTCTGATAATGGCTCTGCTAGTTCCACCTATAGCTCCTTTGGTGCCCTGGGATGTATGCCATCAGGTCCCATTGCCTTGTCCACCCTGAGCTTAGAGAGCTCTTGTAGGACCCTTTCTTTTGTGAAGGGCCTAGTGCACACCTCCCTCCCCCTGTGTGCATGGTGCTGAGCTGTGGGCCCTGCCCTACCTTCTCCTCAGTAAATACTGAGCAGAAGTGTCTATTTAGGATAGACACCTTTCCTTGGTCCTCCTCCACAGACTCCCCCTTATCCCCTTTGATCTTAGCAATGCACCCTCTGGACTTTCTCCTTTCACTAATGTATCTATAGAAAATCTTGTCCCCTTCTTTTTCTGTTTGTACTAGTGTTTTCTCAGTTTGAGGCTTTGCCTGCCTTACTGCCTTCCCTGTTTCCCTTAGGGAAGTTTTGCATGCCTCCCTATCTTCGTCCCGCTGCGTTCCCTTATATTTTCTGAAGGCCAGACTTTTGGCTCTGACCTTTTCTGCTACTGTTTTTGAGAACCAAAGTGTTTTCCTCCTTCTTTTGCTCTTGCTTTTCTCTCTAACACAATGGGATGTTGCTTCAAGTATTGCATCCTTAATGCTTGCCCACTTTGCCTGTACCCCCTCACCTGTATTTCTTCTTGTCAGGGCTAGCTTAACTCTGTTGGCCATCTTATCAAAGTCAGCTCCTCTGAAGTCCCATATTTTTGCCTTGGAATGGGATGATTTAGTTCTAGCAGCCAAACTGAATCATACCATGTGATGGTCACTGGCCCCAGGTGACCTTCTACCTGGAGATCTGTGTTTTTTTCCCCATTAGTCAGTACTAGATCTAGGATAGCCCTGTTTCTTGTGGGTTGTTGTACCAGTTGTTTGAGGCCCTTCCCCCACAGGTAATCCACTATGTGTCTAGTTCTGGTGGATGTTCCTGCTGGTATTGACCAAGTGGTATCTGGCATGTTGAAGTCTACCATTATCAGAACCTCCTCTTTAGCTGTTGTGTTTTGCATATTTTCTAACAGTAATGTGTCTATGTCCTGGTCTGTAGGCCTGTAGACAACCCCAGTTCATATAGCTGTCCCATTTCCTGTTTTCAGGGTGACCCGCAGTTCTTCTGGCTCCTAATGTGTATTCTGAATTTCTGTAGCTTTGATATTTTCATTGACATAAAGGGCCACCCCTCCCACTTTTTTTGCACCTCGATCTCTTCTGAACAGTACATAGCCAGGTACTAAAGTCTCCCAAGTGTGGTTACTAGTGAACAATGTCTCAATAATGGCTGCTATGTCCAGTTTAACCACTGTCATTGTTGCCTGCAGGTCTAGGATCTTGTTTCCCAGACTGTGAGCATTTGTGTACATGACTTTCCAGTGGCCAGATTTCAGTGTGTTAGTTGTTGGGTGAGGACCAGTGTTTCTCTTGCACATCGTTTGGGGAACCAGACCTTTTTCCTTACCTGGTGATGCAAATGAACTACAGACAAGTTGAACTCCTGTTTGATCACTAGCTGAGAGGGGAGGGCTGTCCTTCCCATTTGATGTATCAGGTGATGCACCCCTCTCCCCATTTGCTAGTTTAAATATTCTACAAAGATGTCAAACTTCTGCCCCAATGCACTGACTCCCTCCTTAGTCATATGCAGTCCATAGAATTTAAAGAACTTTCATTCCCAAAACTGTTGCCAATTATCTGCAAATTTGTGTCCTTTTTCCTGGCACCAGCCCTTGAACCACATGTTTAGCTCCTATATCTCCCCTTCTCTGACCGTCTGTCCATCTGCTCCCCTCTCCCAGACCAACTGGATCTCCGAGAAGGAGATGCCAGATGAAATGGATGGCAGTTTGTCTTCCAGACTGGTCAGGTGTTCCTTGGTCTCCACAGCTGACCTGCTGGCGAGATTGTTAGTCCCTATGTGTACAAGGATGTCGATGTTTTCTCCTGCTTCCTGCATGATTTTAGCAATGCTGTCAGTGTGTCTCCACACTGATTACCTGGGAGACATCTGACCATTACCCCCAGCTGGAGGCAGATATCAACTCCTGTAATCATGGAGTCTCCTACGATCAGAAGTGTATTGAAGTTCCTTTTTGCTTTTTTTGTTTAGGTCCCTGGTTTGAGTGAGTTTTGTTGTGCTAGCTTCTGTGCTGCAGTGTCCTGCTCTGCAGTGTCCACAGCTCCTTTGTTTGATTTCGGATATAGAGGCAGATACCTGTTTATAGTTTCTATATGGTTTGTGGAGGTGATACATTAGACGGAATTGAGTGATGGGGCACCTGATTTGCCCCTCCTAACCACCTGCCAACCTCCCAGACCAACTACCCTTTGCAGTTGAGGTGCTTCAGTTGGATGTTGGGAAATGGCAGGTGGTTCTTATAATATATTTCCTCCTGAATGTGCAATTTGAGGCACACAATTTCTGCCCATGCTGCCTGGAGCTGTGCCTTTAGATCTTCAATGGTCCAGCATGTAGGACAGTGTCCTAAATCCTGTATAACTGCCCTTTTGAAAAATTTCCTGCAGTACCAGCAGTTAATAATATCCATTTCAGATGAGTTGCTTCATTTATAACCTGGCCCAAGTAATTATAAGGAGGAAAATGAAAACAAAAGTTGATTTTTTTGTTTTGTTTGTTTGTTTTTGTATAACTTGTTATAACAAGTTAAATTACTTGTGCCCCTGTAAGTGAAGTCACTGTGTGGATACCCCTCTGATCCTCCTGTTCCTGCTTTGCTACAGGAAATGTCATGACTGTGCTACCCTATAAAAGTAGTATAGCATGGGTTGGTTGGGGATGGGGTGGGTGGCTGGACCCTTCCCCTGCTGAAAAAGAAGAACCATGGACAAAAGAAACAAGGAGGTAAGAGTAGAAACAATCAACCAGCAACAAATGCAGTAGCACTGAAAGCTTAGATTACACTGTAAAACCTGTAAAGCACCAGCTGTAATAATTTCACAGAAGATATACCCTGCAAAAATACTTTGCTACAGAGAAAAATAAAGCAGTAACAGAAGACATACCTTGCAAAAAAAATGTGAATCAGAAAAGATTACAACAGTAATCTGTAAGCACAAAACAGTAACAAACCTTTAGGCACACCTTGTAATAATACAGCAGAAAGTATACCCTGCAACAGTAATTTGAATCAGAGAACAATAAAGCAGTAAAATGTTAGCAAAAAAACAGTAACAAACCCTGTGAGTTCAAAAGAAAATAGTAACACACAGTAAATCTGCCTAGCCAAAAGAAGCCTTAATATTTTTCCTAGCTCTGATAATGTTCCTTGCTCTGTCCTTACAAGCAAACCTAGAAGAAAAAAGCTCAGGTGAAGCTAGGTGCCTGTGTCAGCAAACCTAGTCTTCTATGAACTGAATCATTTCACTGCCCTTGTTCATGAGGTGAAGTGCCAAAAAGACCATTTTAATAATCTGGTGTAAAAAATGGTAAAAATGACAAAGTTAAGAATAAAAATTCAAACCCCATTGAAATACATTAAACTCACTTACCATATATTGTATTCTCCAGTTCCAGCAGGAAGACATGTCTTAAATTAAAGAGTGGATCTATGTTATGGGACATGTTCAAGTGAGTAAGGGTGTATGGGGCAGTGTGGGAAGGTTGGCATTGAATGAGGGTTGGGGAGAGATGGGTGGGGGTGTGTGAGGGGGCTCAGATCACTGATGGATTGTTTTCTTTTTTTCACCTAAAAAAAAGATCAACAAGGGTTGGTATTCTTTCCTTTTTTTTTTTTGCAATTAAGTAAATTTTATTGAACCTTTAGGGATGGTTTTCTTTATTGTATGGAGACATAAGTTGACACTGGGGATTGGTCACCCAAGTGTTGGGATGATCTTCAGCAGCATTGGGGGTGGGCACCCTGGTGACACCTCTTATATTAAAGGAATGGGATGCGGGTGACCTGAAGGGGAGGGAACAACTGAAGTGGTATCGGGGTGGGTACCTTGGTCCACTTACTACTTAATAAAAACACTTAGGGGAGTAGGCAACCTGAATGAGAGGGTGGATAAAGAACTGGTACTGGTGGTGGGTACCCCACTCTACTTAAGAAAACTAAAAAGATAGATGGATAGACAGACAGACAGATAGATAGATAGATAGATAGACAGACAGACAGAGATAAACAAACAGACAGACAGGCAATGAACAGACAGACAAGACAAGACAGACAGATAGATAGATAGATAGATAGATAGATAGATAGATAGATAGATAGATAGACAGACAGACAGACAGACAGACAGACAGACAGACTGACAGATAGACAGGCAGGTTGATAACTAGTTAGCTGTAGATAGTTGGAGTGAAAGACAGAGAGAGAGAGAGAGAGAGAGAGAGAGAAGGCAGGGGTCAGTGGCTCGCTGCTCTAATTAAAGCTAGCCACATAACTCCAACTGTGGCTTCACAATTCAAGAAAGTCCTGCTCAAGGACAATTATTTCATGAGATCTCACAAAAGAACAAAGGTTCTTTCGTATGACCTCAAGAAAGAACTGTAAAAAAAAACTAAGTCCCACCCTCTTTTTTCATGAGCTGAACTTCTTCTTTTGTGAATCACAAAAGAACTCATGAAAAAAGAATCTTGGCTCATGAAAGAAGATGATGGGGATTATTTTTTTCATAGTTCTTTCCTTAGCTGACCTTCCTCTTTCATGATTTCTTTCATGACTCAAGAAGAAGAAGGTCAGCTCTTGAAAGAATGTGGAGAAAATGACATTCCACCATCTTTTGTGAGCTGAGATTTTAGTTCCTTTATGACTAACAAAAGCAGGTCAACCCCAAAGCACACCCCACACCTAATTTGCAAAGATACAGGAGAGGTCAAACCATAATGGCTGTTCCTGTTGCTGCCTGCAGGGTGGGAGTGAGGTGTTATAGTTTTAAAACCTAACACCATATTTCCATATTTTTGCCAGTTTAACCCTAACTAGTACATTAACAAAGTTTTCTGCAATTAATTTCCTTACTTTTTGAGATACTATAATCATATCTCCATTTGCCTGTGGGAGCACAAGTCCCTCAGAGCCCATGATTACATCCCTCCATAGATGCATACATGCATGTTGCTCTTTGCCATGTGCTTGAATTTGTAGCAAAACAGCAATTTCTTTCCTGCATTGTATGTTTGTTAAACTTCCAGTGTTGTCTTACTGGAAATTGCATTTTTAATTTTTTATGCATTTTTTTCATATTGTCCATAAACCATTGGTTAGGGGATATGTGTTATTGTTGTAGTACTCATTAAGACCTTTGTTTTGATATATAGATTGTTCCTTAAGTCCGACTCTGAATTATTTTTTCATTTGAAAGTATCTTTTTTCAAGAGAACAGAACAACCTCATGAGAAAGGATCCCTTCAAACAAAAAAAGAAATCTACAGTAAGTCCAAATTCCTTTTTTTGTTTCAAGGGGTCCTTTTCCATGAGATTGCAAAAATCTCACGAAAATGGATCCATTCAGATGAAAAAAGAAATCAAAGTCCAAATCCTTTTTTCATTTGAAGGGATCCTTTTTCTTAAGAATGAAAAAAAAATCATGAAAAAGGATCCCTTTAAATGAAAAAAGAAATCTATGTCTACATTCTTTTTTCATTTGAAGGGATCCTTTTCTATGAGAACAAAAAAAAAATCATAAAAAATAATCCCTTCAAACAAAAGAAGAAATCTAAGTCCAAATTCCTTTTTTTGTTTGAAGGGATCCTTTTTCATATGTCCAAATTCTTTTTCATATTGGCATATGAAAAAGGAATAGCAAGTCAAGAAAATGGATATTTAAATGTAAAAGAAAAAACAAATTTCTGACTCATTTTCCAAAAATAACATCAGAATCCACCTTACAGAATCTTGATTAGCAGGAGGCATGTGTTTATTATCAGACAAGGTATAATTTTTACGAATTTTGAATTTTTTTTTAAAACGGAACCAAGACAGCAGCCATACGAAAATTGAATTTTTCATATGAAAAAGGATTAGCCCCCATGCAAAAAAGAATCATTTTTTTGGATGGTCAAATTCTTTTTTCATTTCAAGCATCTGTCCTAAAGTGCCTACTGAGCATGCTCAGAATTGAAATTTCAAATCCTTATAACTCTGCAAAGGATTATTATTTTATCACGAAAACAGCAAATGGCACTACTGTGGGCCAGGCCCTTTCTACCCTGAAAAGTTCAGACCAAACTTCCAAATCTAAGTGCCAACAAAAATAAACAGCAAAATCCCCCAATGTTTACACATTTTGCACTGTCCAGATCTCAAAATATGAATATCTGATCAGAACAAAACTTGGCATATCAAGAGACCTTGGGATTTCAACAGCACATGCAAAAGTTTGTGCATACCCATTGAATGGTTCTGAAGTTCATAAAGTGCAAAAATTGAGGTTTAACATTAAACAGCCTACTTAACCTTAGCTATGTATAATGACTTGTACATTATTATATATATATATATATATATATATATATATATATATATATATATATATATATATATATATATATATATATATATATATATATATATATAGAATAGATAGATATAGTGGTAGTAGCAGATTTTATTTATTTATGGTGTCCTTTCCTGGAGGCTCAGGGCATCAGTATAATAAAACAGAGATAGCAACACATCATAAAATACAATCTTGAATAAATGGTATACAAATACAAATAAATAGCCACCCCTTATACAACAAAAAACATTTATCGACATGCAACCTTTGTAAAAGAACCCCTGGTTCAAAGGTATTTGTAATCATAGATACATTGACACATAGACAGTGTCGGCAGATAAGGGCCTATGGCCCACCCAGTCTGCCCATTTGAGCTTGTAAGTTCAGTTTGTTTTCCTAGAAGTCTGTTGCCCCTTACCCCTGACCTCCATAATTCCTTTATGTCTATCCCATGCATTCTTAAATCCTGTGATTGTTTCAGCCCCCACCACTTCCTCTGGCAGGGTGTTCCACTTGTCCACCACCCGTTCTGTGAAGAAATTCTTTCTCATGTTTCCTCTGAATCGTCCTCCCTCCAACTTCATCCCATGCCCTCTAGTCCTGGAACATCTTTTTCACTTAAAAATAGTGTTTTCCTGCACCCTGTTCCTCCCTGTAAGATACTTGTATGTCTCTATCATATCCCTCTCCCTCCTCTCCTCCAGGAGTACATGTTCAGTTCCTTCAACCTGTCTTCATAGGACTTGTGATGCAATCCATGCACCATCTTTGTTGCCCTCCTCCGAACCTTCTCTACCCTGTCTATGTCCTTACGTAGGTATGGTCTCCAGAACTGTACACTGTACTCCAGGTGGGGCCTCACTAGTGTCTTGTATAGCGGAATTATGACCTCCCTTTCCTGCTGGTGATGCCCCTGCCTATACATCCCAGCATCCTATTTGCTTTACCTGCTGCCTTGTCACACTGTTTCCCTACCTTGAGGTCATCAGAGATGATAACCCAAGATCCCTTTCCTGCTTGGTGCATGCTATATTCTCACCCCCAACTGATACATTGTGCCAGGGTTTTGTGCCCCATATGCATTATCTTGCACTTCTTTGCATTGAATTTCAACTGCCAAACCCTGACCATTCTTCAAGTTTCTGAGGTCGCTTCATTCTGTCTACACCCTCTGGTGTGTCTACTCTGTTACAGAGCTTTGTGTCATCAGCTAACAGTGAAATTCTGCCTTCTAGGTCCTGCGCAATGTCACTGATGAAGATGTTGAAAAGGACCGGTCCAGCACTGATCCTTGTGGTACCCCACTGGTCCTCTTCCCTCTGTGGAGTGACAGCCATTTACCACCACCCTCTGTGTCCTGCCACCCAGCCAGTTACCTACCCACCACACTACTGTCCTGCCCACACCATATTCCCCAGTTTGTGTAATAGTCTTCTATGTGGCACAGTGTCAAAGGCCTTGCAAGTCCAGATAGGCCATGTCCACGCCCTCCCCTGATCCACCTCCCTAGTCACCCAGTCAAAAAATTCAACGAGGTTGGTCTGACATGACCTCCCCCTGGTGAAACCATGCTGCCTTGGGTCCTGTAGTCCATTGACAACCAGATGTTCTACCAATCTCTCCTTCAGTAGTGCTTCCATGATCTTCCCCACTACCGAGGTGAGGCTGACTGGTCTGTAGTTCCCTGCTTCCTCTTTGTTCCCACTTTTGTATAAGGGGACTACATCTGCTGTCCTCCAGTCTTTGGGTACCTCCCCTCTCCTAGCCATCAATAAATAAAAATAAATAAATAAACAGCAAACAGCTGAATTGCACTGCTCTATATCTCTGATGTACACATTATGTAACAATAGGGAATATCACTTCTTATAAGCCTGGGTAAATAAGTATGTTTTAAGCCGTCTTTTAAAGGCTTCCACTGAGGAGGCCTTCCTCCCGTCCTTCAGGAGCAAATTCCAAAGAACCGGTCCTGCAACCTCAAGGGACCAGTTCCCCAAGGTTCTAAACCTGGACGTGGGAACAACCAGTAGACATTCCTCAATGGAGCACAGGGGGTGCGCTGGTGAATAAGGATGCAGGAGATCATATAGATAACATGGGCCCAGACTGTGCAGGCCTTGTAGGTTATTAACCCCACATTATAGGAGATATGCTACTTCCACCTGTGCCAGGGAAGTGTGAGTCAACCCTAGAAGGCTGGTCAACAGCCTAGCAGCTGCATTCTGCACAAACAGCAGGTGACAAAACATACCTTCACTAACCCTGAGGTACTATATCGAGCATCACAGTAGCCTAACTTCAAGGTCACAAAAATATGTACCAGAGAGGCAAGTCCTCAGAGTGGATAAGGGATCAAATCAGGCTGATGTTACTCAGATGGTAAAAGTCATTTCATTCTACTGCTAACACCTGACCCTCAAATGTCAGACCCTCATCCAGACGACACCCAGATTCTTCACCTTGACAGCAGCAACAAGCCTAGAGGTGTCGGGACAAAACTCCATCTCCCTTACAACCACTGCTGCTTGTCACAAACACACTCAGCAGGTCAGGCCCTCTGCTCCCACAGTGCCAACCTCTGAGGGCAGTAATATGAACAGGTAACATACAGGGTAACCCTCCTGTTTGCTTGTGGGTTCCAATCACCTTTAGTCTCAAGTTCTGGGGGGATTCAAACTTTGAACCTTATGCTAGCATACCCAAATGTATGGGCACAGATTCGTACCTTATTCTGGGATTCTGGTACAATCTTGTGCCAGAGGGCACCAAGCCAGGCTTTCAAAATGAACCCTTAAAACTCTATAAAAGACCTTAGGTATATTCTTACCTTTTCCCAGTTTAGTAACTCCATCAAGCTTTTTGAACAGTTTTTTTCAGTCTTAACCCTCTATACATCACATGCAAAAAAAAAAAGAACTTTAGCAGACACCCAGGCAGTCTTTCCAATAATATATTTACTAAAAGAAATGGATAAAAATATGAAAATGGTAAAAAAGGAACAATATATCAAAGAACATACAATCACTTAAAAGAAAAGCAAAGGAAATTATAGACAAACTCCTACCAACATGCAGTTAGACTTTTTCTATCTAATGTATTACCTCTATAGTGCTTATAGTTAGATCTTGTTTCTTAAAAGCCCAAATAAGAAATGTCCTCAAGTTCAAACACAGTATATAGTTTAAAACTCTATGTTTCCACACCCCTTCTATGACGTCATCTAGCTCCTCCATTTAGAATGTAAAAAATATACAATGATCTCCTGCCAAAAGATATATTAAATAATGTGACTTCAGCAAAAACTAATTTCCCAAATTACGACAGTCTTTAATTAAGCCTTTCCTTTGAACTGGTGGCTAATTCCTGTTTTCTCAAGGAACATCAAATATTTTTACAACTCTGCAGTTTCTCACCTAGATGCAAATATAGCCAACAGGAGTCAGCTTATCTAAAGTCATAAAATGTATATTTTAGTTTCCCAGCTTCAGAGGCAGGAGGTCATAAAAAGGCTATAAAATGCAACTTCTCAAGGAAGTTAATTACATTACATAAAAATCCTGTTATTTTCACTAAAACATGGTGGGGGGGCACCCAGGACCACAGGATGTCTCTTGTGAGACAATCACATACCACATTCTATATTAAAACTATCATAGAACAATCATAACCAGCTGGCCAAGAGTCACATTGTTTCTTCCCCTGACCTGGCTCAATCACCACTACTTCAGTTTTGTCCAGGATGAGCCTCAGCCAGTTTGATGACATCCAGTTCTGGATTTCAGCCAAGCACTGATTTAGCACATCCACCATGACCTGTGACTTGGGTGCAAAAAGACAGATAGAACTGAGTATCATCTGCATGGCAATGAAATTCAACCCTAAACTGTCTAATGATCCTACCCAGGAGTAGCATATATGCCATAAACAACATCGGCAAAAGGTCCAACTCTTGAGGTACACTACTGTGCATGTCTATGGGGAGTGAGGAAAAACTTCCCATCACTACCTTCTGTGTCCTGCCCATGAGGTAGAACTCAAGCCAACTGATGACTTTGCCAGTGAGTCCTACATACTCTGAGTTGATTCACTAAAAACCTATGGTTCATGGTGTCAAATGCAGAGAAGAGATTGAGGAGGACAAAAAACTGACCACGCTACTCTATTCCTCACCCTAATCAGGTCATTATGCACCCTGACCAGCACAGTCTCAGTGCTGTTTTGACCTCAACCCAGCCTGGAAAGGATTATAGATGTCAAAGGTTGTGAGGTGTGCCTCAAGTTGTAATGCAACCACCTTCTCAATAACCTTGACTAAAAAAGACAGATTAGAGCTAGGTCAGTAATTCACCAAGACATCTGGGTCCAATGATGGCTTTTTCAAGAAGGACTTCACCAGTGCATTTGTCGATGGAGATGGAAAGATCTCCTATGATAAGGACCACCAGATAATATTGGCAAACACTAAACCAAGCTGCCTGACACAGCTCATGAGAAGCCAGTTCAGGCCTGGCTCCAGTTCACAATATGTTGGTCACAATTTTGAAATGACCTTTACAACCTCATCCATCATTACTGGCCAAAAGTCTCCCTAGGACCATTGACTGTTAGTGTGTCCACTGGATCAACACTGTTGGGCTGTAACCACCAATTTGGTGAGATCGCAAAGGCTGGCCCAGTAGCCCCAAGGGTTGAGGTGCTGGATGTCACACCTCATGCCATGACGGTGACCTGGATTCAGGAACAAGCCGGGGTTGGCAGGAAGGGGGGGAGAGATAGAGAGCTGGATTGAGCAGTCACTTGGGAGCTCTCCTCTCCCAGGGAGGGACTTTATAGCCCCCACAGTTCCACTGTCCCCAGGTGGAGGCCTGAGGGTAGTGTTGGTGAGCGTGCAGTAGGAATAGAGAGGGCACTGTGGCACCACATCATATGTGTGCCTCCACATGTGTACGTGTGGACATGGCATGGGGGAGAATACCAGAAAAAATGGAGCTGGCAAGCTTCATGAAGCCCTGGCTGCAATCACAGTGATGGGATTGCAGGTCGGGAACTGATCTGAGCCCCTCGTGGTGCGGGGGGTGGAGCACCACCTGCCAGCTCCAGGGGGCATAAACACAATAATTTAAAAAAAAACTTGGTGAGATCAGAGACTAGATAGAGCACAATCTGCCAGAAAAGAACTGAGCAAACTCCTCACACTTAGTGACTAAAGCAGCATTCATTGACTACAGACAGGCCAGATGCAAATGCCTGTCCACCACCTGAAAAAGTTGAGCTGGTCAGTTCCTTCAGGCCACAATCTCCCTACACAGGAATTCTGCATTCTTAAAGGGAGATTTCATTTTTAATTTAATTTAATTTATTTTTATACTGGAAAGGGATGTGAGCATAAATTGTTTGCTTTCACAAGCATCCAGTAGCAAACAATCAGCAATTAAAACAATATGGACATAATTTGAGCGTATGCAATAATACAAAAGAAAAAACTAAAAACATTTACATTTTTTTTATAAGTAAATAATGTTTTAAATTGTTTTTAATTAATGACAATGTCAGACACTGAACCAATGAAATTGGTAAATTATTAAAGTTTAACTGCCCTGTATGATAGGGAAAGTTATCCCTGTGTTGTATGACAAAATGGAATTTTAAGAGTGACTGTAGTGAATATTAAAAGCCAGATTGTTTTCCCAGGCCACAGATCTACTCCAATAATGCTCCAACCTCTGCCCCCTTGCTTTCATCTTCCCTCAACTTGATGTTGAACCATGATGAGCAAAGGCATGAAACCAAAGGGTGTAAACAGACTGACTCTACAAGGTCAATAGCTGCACCAACAGCCCTACTATAAGTTATCACTTGTTCTCTGACCCTGAAGCACATGCTGCCACCAATGCTGAGATGTCCAGCACTACCATAAGTCTATCCAGCCTCAGCCTTTGTAAATGGTGACTATTTCCACATGGTTTGGACTACTGAGGGGTGCCCTGAGATTGTACCTATTGGTGCAATGATTCAACCAGCTAATCGGATCAATCCTGGGGTTCTCCACCTCAAGCCCCAGGTGGAAAACCAAGTCCAAGGTGTGCCCATGTTGGTGAGTTGCAGTTGCAACTGCTTGTGCTAAGCCCAGGGATTTCATTCTGTGGAGGAAATCTTGTCCGAAATGTGAGAGTTCATTGGCCCTGACACTGAAGTCACCCAGAATAATTTACCTCAGCGACTCCAGCATCATGTAGATGATGAAATTCACTACTTCCTGCAGAAAATTCCCTCATGTCCTGGAGACTGATAAAAAAGGCAGATCCTGCACCCAGTACCTGAACCCCACACATGGCCACACATTAAAATCACAAGGTGTCCCCCACTGGGTGCACAACCAGGTTCAACTCAGATCTAAAGCAGATAGCCACCCCTTCCCCCATGATTCTTCCTTGAGCAGTGCACCATTGAAAAAAACATCAGGGAAGGAGGCCTCCAAGATCAGTCCAGCCTCATCACCCAACCAGGTTTCCATGAAGCAAGCCAGATTGACCGAGGAATGAGATATAAAATCCACAATGATGGTGGTCTTATTCCTCGTTGATCTGGCATTGCATAGCACTGCCCAAAGAGGAAGAGTAGCAGCAGCTGGTTCATCAGCTACCTGTCCACTCAGTCTAGTAGAATCCCTGGGTATGGGGACTAAACACTTCGGGCCTCTCCCATATCCCCATTTGGCCCCAGGGTGTCTCTTGCTCCTCACCATCTTAATTGCCCCCACTCATCAGCCCTTCCCCAGTCCCTTGTCCTCTCTGATGCCTCCTAATAATTCCCACCTCCCTGCAATGATGATATACCACACCAGATAGAAGGGGTTATAGAAGGGGTGCAGGTCCTGGAACAGAGATGAGATGTAGCTGACCCTAGATGTCTGCTCAAGACAGCACATTTTAGTGCAACTCAGCCTAAATTCACAAAACCCCGACTAAGCACCAACCTCTTGATCTCCCCCCAATTTAGTATTAACCCCTACCTCCCTCTCTATGACACAGTATACACCAGTCACACTCTATACATCAATATCTGACCACCATAGAAAGATAGAATTTGATGCTAGATAAGGCCTGCTTGGCCCACCTAGTCTGCTAATTTTCACTACCTGGTTTGTATACTGTATATCCTAAATGATCTGTGTCGTACCCGTTCTTTCCTATGGCTAGAGTTCCTTTATGTCTGTCCCATGCATTTTTGAATTCCCCTACCATTTGTGCCCATACAACCTATGCCAGGAGGCTGTTCCAATGATCCACCACCCTTTCTGTGAAAAAATACTTTCTCACGTTATCCCTAAGTCTGCTCCCCTCTATTTTCATATCTTGGCCCTTTGTTCTTGAACATCTTTTTTTTAAAGATGCTACCCTCTTGTACCTTATTTACACCCTTGAGGTATTTGAAAGTCTCTATTATATTCCTCTTTCTCTCTCTCTCTCTCCTCCAGGGAATACATGCAGAGATCATCCAGTCTCCCCTCATATGACTTTGGGTGCAGCCTTTGCACCATTTTTGTTGCCCTTCTCTGAACCGCTTATACTCTGTCTAACCATTCACTCATCTACTCACTCATAAACAAAACGACTTAAAAATAAAATAATAATATTAAGTTTTCAATAAGTTGTGATGCATGCAAGCAGCCAAATTTGTGAAATTAAGTTACAAATCGTCCCCCAAAGAAAGACTCCCAGTCATCCATGCAGATGATTAACTGCAAGATGGGTACTGCTCTACACGCGCACTATCAAGAAGCCTCCAAGTGCCAGCCCGGTGACTCTGAGGGTTGAGGCACTGGACACCACACCTCACACCATGCCAGTGACCCAAGTTTGGGAGCAAGCTCGGGCACCAGTGGTCGGCAGGGGAGGGAGAGGATTGAGCATCCACTGGGCTGCTCTCCTCTCCTGAGGGGAAGGCAGGGTGTTGTCCGGCATTCCAGTGACCCCGGTGGAGAGCAGGGGTGCTGCAGAATGTGGACTGCAAATCTGGTAGCATGGCTGATGCTGGCAGGGTTGCCGTGCGCCATGGCACCAGGGGTGCACCATGCATGGGCAGAGGGATGAGGGAGCATGGACAACCATGGGGAAACATCCTCCTCCAGCCCAGATAGGTGACAGACCTCCCAGTGCTGTTCCACCACATGCCCAGTGTTGGTTCCCTGCCACTGCCCCTTTGGTCTCCTTGAGCCCATAAGGGGGAGCCAGGGCTTGAGGAAACAGTAACGTATAATGAAGATGGCAGTGTCCACAGCGGGCGGTAGAGTGGATTTGGTGAGAGGAGTAGCCTGAGAGAGTTGCAGTGCTGGAGGGAGCAGAAAATAAGTGGGCGAAAAAAAGGAAGCCCCCAAGTTTTCTTGAAAACTAAAATAGTTTCAGTCCATTCAGCACAATCATTTCATCTCCTGGCTCTCATCCAAGAGTCAATTATCACTTCAAACTGATTGCTCCAATTCCCTGATACAGAGTTAGATCCCAAAACATAGTTTAAAATGACTGTTGCAGTATTAGCCCTTGTACAATAAGATGCACAAAACAGGTGATTTGATACCTTTTATTGGACCTCTCTTAAACTCGGGCATTCATGTGCAGAATGAACACATTATTTATAAACTTAACTGTCACATGGTTATAGACTGTACTTATTAAAAGCCACTTTTTGGCATAAAAATCAGTGCCAAGTGCCAAGAAGTGGGCACTTTGCATTGTCACTACATGAAGTGGCCAATGCAAAAGCCTCACTTCACCTTGTAATTATGTTGCATTGTCATTCCACCTTAACGTGAAGTAAGGTGAAGTGATAACAATATTGGCAGCCCTTCACACACACAGTCACCAGAATTAATGTGCATCCCCAAAATGTTCATGTCTTGTGTCCAGAAAACTCCCTAGTGCTGACGAAATGAAATGAGAGCACAAGAAATGCAGTCTCCCAGAATTAATGGTGCACTCTGTCATGCACGCAGTGTTCATTCACAGTCACCAGCATTAATGTGCATCTCCAAAATGCTACTGTCTTGTGTCCAGAAAATTCCCCAGTGCTGACAAAGTGAAATGAGAGTGTAACAAGAAATGCAAAGTCTCCCAGAATTAATGGTGCACTCAGTCATGTGCGCAGTGGTCACACACAGTCACCAGAATTAATTTGCATTCCCAAAATGGTACTGTTGTGTCCAGAAAATTTCCCAGTGCTGATGAAGTGAAATGAGAGGGTAACAGAAAATGCAAAGTCTTCCAGAATTAATAGTGCACTCTGTCATGCACGCAGTGCTCACACGAAGTCACCAGAATTAATGTGCATCCCCAAAATGCTACTGTCTTGAGTCCAGAAACTTCTCCAGTGCTGATGAAGTGAAATGAGAGTGTAACAAGAAATGCAAAGTCTCCTAGAATTAATGGTGCACTCTGTCATGCGTGCAGTGGTCACACACAGTCACCAGAATTAATGTGCATCCCCAAAATGCTACAGTCTTGTGTCCAGAAAATTCCCCAGTGCTGACAAAGTTAAATGAGAGCATAACAAGAAATGCAAAGTCTCCCAGAATTAATGGCGCACTCAGTCATGTGCACAGTGGTTACACACAATCCCCAAAATGCTACTGTCTTGTGTCCAGAAAACTCTCCAGTGCTGATGAAGTGAAATGAAAGGGTAACAAAAAATGCAAAGTCTCCCAGAATTAACGGTGCACTCCATCATGCGTGCAGTGGTCATGGTCACACCTAGTCACCAGAATTAATGTGCATCCCCAAAATGTTATTGTCTTTTGCCAGAAAATTCCCCAGTGGTGACAAAGTGAAATAAGAGTGTAATAAGAAATTCAAAGTTTCCCAGAATTAATGGTGCACTGCAAACTCACAGACAGATTAAGAGTGTGCTGCAAACTCAAGAGATGCAGACGCAAGGGCACAACAACACCTAGTCAGTGCTTACAAATCGCCAATCCAAATCTGGAAAAGAATACCTTTTTCTGGTTGGGGGGAGGTAGTGCACGGCAGTAACAGTCCATTACAAGTAAAGATACCACAAAGCAGTATAAAAAATCCTTGCGGGTGCAGTGGATAGCAGGTTCACACTGCTGCAATTACTCTGTGGCACAATAAAGGTGTCTACAGTTACAATAGCACGCATCGCACACACACTCCACTCACACTACAAATGTCGTAGCAAATTGAAACAACTTAGTAATATAATCAAATGCTTTAAACAAATTAAAATTATACACTGCTGCACCATAATAATCAGCAAAAAAAGTCAAGAATTACTGAAAATATTACTGTCTGTACATTAGCAAAGTTATACAAGAAAAATATAACCAAAACAGAAAGACTGCCTTTTTCTTCCAGTTAATCTACCTACACCACAGATATGCCCCTCCCCCAAAGCACACTTCACAGTACACACACTGACTATTCTAAATTAACATTCAAAATCCACACACAAACAATAAAAACTCGATGATATGAGCACTGGAGGGTTTCCTACAATCAATGTACTAAATCGTGAGCAAAAAAAATAGCTCAAAAAGGCTTTTTTTAACAGCTTTTAGAGGATTTGAATCACAGAGCTCTGAGAAGAAACTGTCTCCATCTTCCACTACACACACTACACAGAACTGAGGCTGTGCAGAACAATTTAGAGCCCATGTGACCTGCAATCCCATGAAGCACTGCAAAATTTGCCCTTGGAGCTCAAAAATAAGTCGAAGTGAGGTGAAGTACATTGATTTCAATGTACTTCACCTTAAAATTGATGGAGAAATGGTTTGAGGAAGGTGGAATAACATGAAGTCATTGTTTTCAATGGACTTCGCACTCCCCATTATGACACGAAGTACCCTGCTTCACATTGCAGAGTACTTTCCCGGAGGTGTACCTTTGAGAGGTGTTTGGATGAGCTTGGGGCCAGGCCAGTCGGGGGATGGGAGGGGATGTGAGCTGAGTTGGGACTGTTGAAGGCTTCAGAATTTTTCTCCGCTGGACTGAGCAACATTGCCCCTGAGGTCTCTCAACTTTCCTTGTTGACAGCCTCCTAGTGCTTATCTGGGTAAAGTTTTCCTCATACATTTTTATTACTGTGCTGAGTGAAAGTTTTACTTTTTTATTGGTGCCGTGCTAATTTTTTATTTTTAACACAATAGCGCTATTTTGACTTTTTTTATATACATTTTTTACAGTGACTTCCATTTTAAAACCTGATTTTTATAGCAGGTGCTTTTTTCCATGGTTCCCTTCATTTTTGGGCAGATTCTTGTGGGAATTGTCAAATCAGGGACAGTTGCCTTGTTTTGTTTTTTTTTACCTCAGACCTTCAGGGTTTTCCACGAGGCACTTGAGTGGATTTCAATTTAAACAGTGCCTGGGGGTTTCTCTCTAGATTGGCAATTTTGACAAAACATTTTTTTATTACTGGATCTTGATATCATCTGTGTGGACTGTACGTAAGAGTCCAGCAGCCACCTGTGCACAGTTAACCAGTATTACTGGGTTTCTATTAAAATTGGCACTGATATAGATCCCAGTTCTACAACCTAAAAAAAGACACTAGTAATAGACAGAGTTTATTAACTGGTGCAGGACTGGCTGGTGGCATTTTCACAGAAACCTGCACTGAGTTTGTAGGTCCAGGACTGGTTTGATTTGCTTAAACTGGCAAACGTAGCAGACAAACCTTTGATTATTATGGCTGAGGATAAATCAAAGGCTTCGGACGAGGGGCCATCAAAAAGTACTAATACTAGTAGCAGAGGCCTGAGGAACCCTCCAGATCCCAGCCAAAAATAAAGCTTGCAAAGATGAAGTTCCTCACAAATTTAAAAAATAAGAGTGACAAAAACAGAAGCTTGATTAAGCCTCTGATGTGGCTAAAAAGAAACTGTCAAGAAAAAAAATGCTCCCGTTGCTCCTGGGGAAGCCAATAGCAACACAACAGGCAGCTTAAAGCATACAGAAAATACAAAACACTTAAAAACCAAGTCTTCGCAGGTTCTTCCATCAGTGCAAGAAATGGAAAAGGCATGGCAACTGTTTCAGACCCTTCAAAAAATGGGTTATCTACTTACTGGGGCTGGCAAGCACTCTTCCGTGGTTCTCTTCTGTAGACTGTAAGGGTGATGCAGATCAATTTTATGATGCCTCTGACATGGATTTGAGGACCTTGAGCACCAGGAGTCCCCAGACCCTCATCTTGGGGATCCACAGGTGACCATGAGGATCCTGCCTCTGTGTTTACATTTATACATAATATGCTGGACACCCTGGACCTCCCCACGCAGGACCCCAACCAGGATGTCAAAGATGAAGATTATAGGGAGATGAGAGGTCTTTCATCCTCAAAGACCCTGGTCGTCCCCATCTATAATGCGTTTAGAAAAAAATACCATGAAGGTGCTTCAACACCCCACTTCAGTATCTGGTTAATAAGCGGCTTGAGAGAAAATATAAAGTGTTTAAAAATGGTAGAGAGTTCCTGTCTGCATGCCCTAGCCACAAGAGTATAGTGCAGCAGGTAGCTTGTGAGAAAACTGGAGTCTCCATGAACCCCTCTCCCCCGACAAGGATTCCAAGATAATTGACTTTATAGCAAAGAAAATGTATGCCACAGCTTCCCTGCTTCTCAGACTTTCTTCTTGTATGGCATTCACAGCCAAATATCAGAAAGCCCTTTGAAAATCTGTCCAGGCTATTGCCTGCAACGGATCAGATTCTTTGGTGCAGGAGCTGGTGGATATGTCAAAAACTGCCCTGGAAGCTACTGTGTAGCAATTCCACATGACAGACAACAATGATGCAGCCTCTAGGGTGATGGTCCATGCCATCTCTGAGACACTTCGCCTGGCCTAGAATAACCAGTCTGACCACAGACACTCAGAACAAGGCCATGGATTTTCCCGGTGATCAAAATATGTTTGATTACAGAACCACTGACTGCATGAAAAAGGTTGATGAGTACAAGGCTTCCTGGCAGAGCCACTCATCCAAGCCTAAGCCCACTGCCCCTCAGAGATCCTGTCCCAGAGGTGGTAGGGGCAGAAGTTTAGTTCCCTAGCCTTACAGTCCCTATTCCCAGTCTGACTTCTGCCAGTACAAGGGGTTTTTGGGGGGCAGAAGGGGCCAAAGAAGAGCCACCTCTATCCAGCCATCTACCTCTCGGTCGAAGTCCTGATATGAGTGTCCAGGTCGTCTCCCCACTTCCGGTTGGAGGCACTCTCCCACTATCTTAAGCACTGGTCCCTCATCATGTCGGATAAGTGGGTGCTTGAGATAGTGGTGAAGGGTCTGCCATTACAGTTCAAGCAGATGCCAGACCTCAAACATATCCAGGTGTCAAGACCTCTGTCCCCAACACAAATACCGCTGTTGGAATTGGAGGTACAAAACCTTTTAGCTTTATGAGCAGTGGTGAGGATCCCTGCCTACAAGAAGGGCAAGGGCCTCTACTCCAGGTATTTTCTGACGCGAAAACGCACTCTGGGGTCTCTGGGTTTCCTGGTAAATCTAAAAAAAAATCTCACCTGGAACCCACCCAGCTGCTCAGCTTCATAGGGGCCCAGCTGGACACTCAGAAAGGATATGCTTTCCTCCTGCAGGAAAGAATTCAGTTTCCTTTCAGTGGCAGATTCTTTCACCTGGGGACAGCCAAGACCAGCCTGATATTTCCTCAAATTTCTGGGACATATGGCCTCTATGACTGTAGTAGTCTCAGGGGTCAGGTACAGGATGCAACTCCAGCAAGCCTACCTCAGATCTTGCTGGTCTCAGAAAAGCAACACATTTTCAAAACTTGCTGTGGTAGAAGAACCCTGCAAATTTACAGGCAGGGATTCCTTTTCAAGCTCCTCTTCCCACAAAGGTGATACCACAGATGCCCCTCTTTTGGGCTGGGGAGCTCATTTGGACAGTGCCTTAGTAAGCAGCAGCTGGACTCCTGAAGAGTCACAGTTGCACATAAATCTTTTGGAACTCAGAGCAGTCTTCCTAGCTCTCAAAGCTTTTGCTCCCAGCATAGGACAGGTGGTTCAAATTCGTATGGACACCACCACTGCAATGTTCTACATAAACAAGCAGGGTGGTACCAGATCAGGAATACTAGTTTGGAAGCTCTGGTCTCTAGCATTCTCCTTGGGAGTCAGTCTCTCTACTATTCTCCTCCCAGGCAAACTCAATACTCTAGTTGATGCTCTAAGCCGCATCAGTCAGGGCCAGAGCAAATGGACACTGAACAAGTAAGTACTAGCCACAGTGTTCAGGTGGGGCACACCAGACATGGATCTGTTTGCCTCTCCTCCCAATTTTCAGTGTCCTTAGTACTGTTGAAGGCTCCCAGTTCCGGGAACACTTCCTCTGGATGCCCTGATCCTGGACTGGTCGGTGAGGTTCCTATCCTCATTTCCTCCCTTTACCCTGATGTTCAGACTTTTGCTGAAACTTGGACAGCAGCCGGCATCGATCCTAGTGGCTCCGGACCGGCCCAGGCAAGCCTGGTACCCTCTCCTCTGTGTCCTGCAGCAGGCCCATCCTCAGACACGAGTGCAGTACCCAGACATACACTCTCTTCACCTCAAGACCTGGTTTTTGAGGAGTTCATTTCCATCCTCACAGTACTCTGAACAGGTCCTTAAGATACTGTGGATGGCTAAAAAACTGAACACTAAGAAGTCTTATGCAATCAAATGGAAAAGATTTTCCCTCTGGTGCAAGAGCAAAAAGGTCAGACCCCTATCCGCTTCAGACCCTCAGCAGCTAGACTACTTGGTACACCTGCAGGCATCTGGCTTGAAGCCATCTTCCCTCAAGCTACACCTGGTGGCAGTTTTGGCCTACCTGTCAGTGGGAAAGAAAAAAATAATTTTTTTCCCCCCACAACATTTTTAAACAGTTTTTCAAAGGACTCTTGCACCTCCAACCAGGGAGCCCGCTCCTCCTTGGAGTCCGAACCTTTGCATTGACAGGCTCATGTCTGGAGTATTGCATCCAGTTCTGGAGACCCCATCTCCGCAAGGACATAGACAGGATAGAGACAGTCCAGAGGAGGGCAACTAGAATGGTTCAGGGTCTGCAAGAGAAGCCATATGAGGAGAGACTAAAACAGCTTAATATGTATACCCTTGAGGAAAGGAGGGAGAGGAGGGACAGGATAGAAATGTTTAAGTACCTCAATGGAATCAACTAAAGTCCAAGAGGGTAGCATCTTTCAGAAAAAGAGACATGCAAGAACAAGGGGACACAATTTAAAGATGGGGAAGGGGGGCAGTTCAGGGGCAATGTGAGGAAGTAGTTTTTCACAGAGAGGGTAGTGGATGCATGGAACAGCCTTCCTGAGGAGTTTGTGGGGTCTAAAACTGTGGGAGAATTCAAGAATACATGGGACAGACTTAAGACAATTTCTGTGGGGGAGTAGGAAGAAATAGGTTGTTGGTTAACTAGGATCTGCGGCTTATCCTGTAGGTAGGGAAATGGGCAGACTAGGTGGGCTAAGTGGTCCTTATCTGCCGTCAAAGTCTATGTTTCTATGTTACTTCGCGGGTTCCACGTTACTCTGCAAATCACTTCGCAGAGCGAATTTCGACCACTTTGCCCACCACTAGTTAGGATTAATAATACCATTACTGTAGGCATCTAAAACACATTCATCAATACAACTTTTATATTCAAAAGTAGGGTCATGCAAAAGTTTCTCATAAAAGTCATTGTCCCGGATTCCCCCCTTTTCCCTCACAATAAAACACAGAGACCATTGCTTGTTGTTGTGCTCAGATTGGCAATTAATTTATTTAAATCCATCAATCCATAATTCCCTTTCCATTTCTTTATTGTCATATATCCATAATTTCCATTTATTTCCATCCATATATAACTTTCTGATTATCCATCCCCAAGGCGAAAACCTGGGTGCCTTCTTCTTTTCCTTTTCTGTTAGGTAACGGTGAAAACCGAGACCGCTTTCTCCTTCATGTTCTTCCTCCTCTTGTGTTACTCCTTTTTTCTTCCCCCCTTCCCGTCCCCCCCCTTCCCCCTGCCATCCAACTTGGCAGTCCATAGCCTTCTTATTATCATCTGCCCCCAACTTCTTAGCAGACTTCAAGGCTTTCCGCCTGCCATCCATCCTTGGCAGTCCATAAACCTCTTATCCCCTGCCATCCACCTTTGGCAGTCCATAACCTTATTATTTTCTGCCATCCACCTTTGGCAGTCCATACCATATTATCATCCTCTGCCATTCACCTTTGGCAGTCCACCACCCCTAGTGGACACATCTGTCCTCCACCATGACAGACCCTCTTACAGCCCCAGATTGACTGTACTTCCTGTCTTACCATTCCTTCTAGGGTGGGTAGGAGGGATCAAAACTCCAGCAAAAGTGGCTGAGGCTCCCTTGTGCTGTCTCTTATGTACCTCCCTACCCCCCTCCCCTTCCTGCTGCCTGGCCATTATTCTGGCTCCTGGCTCCTCCCCTTCCCTATCCCCTCCTCTTCTGATCACAACCATTCCTTACAGGAGGGAAGGGGTGCACCAGGACAACATGGTCTGCCCCTTAAAGGGCAAACTCCATTGTCCCTGATTCCCCCCTTTTCCCTCACAAAAAAACACAGAGACCATTGCTTGTTGTTGTGCTCAGATTGGCAATTAATTTATTTAAATCCATCAATCCATAATTCATTTTCCATTTCTTTATTGTCATATATCCATAATTTCCATTTATTTCCATCCATATATCACTTTCTGATTATCCATTCCCCAGGCGAAAACCTGGGTGCCTTCTTCTTCTCCTTTTCTGTTAGGTAATGATGAAAACCGAGACCGCTTTCTCCTTCATCTTCTTCTTCCTCTTGTGTTACTCCTTTTTTCTTCCCCCCTTCCCGTCCTCTCCCCCCTTTTCCCCACTAGCCAGTCTCCAGCTTGCGTTGGATGACTAGCTTCCCTCCAACCTAGGGTATCCCCCCCGCTCTTATATGTTTTGTTTTTTTATATCTGTTTTCCTGTCTTCTCCATTATTCTATGAAACCCATCGTTTCTGCATTAAACATATCTACTGCTATATCTGACAGGTGTACCCCGTCTGATCTGTAGAATTCATCCACCCATTCTTCAACCCCGCGCAGTATCACCTGTCCTCCCACCTGCCTTATCAGCGTCCCCACTCACCTATTCATCTTTCTTCTGGCCCTCTCTACTGCCCTATGGCTGTGTTCCTGTCTCCACACTCTTCATGGTATTATGTCCGACCATGTAAGGCATACCTGAGGCCACCACGGTCTTAATACCGCTAAGTCCTTCTTAATCTGCAAATATGTGTGCACCCATGGTCTGCCTGCCAGGTCGTTGCCCCCTAGGTGTATAATGATTACGTCTGGACTGGGCCGATGTCTCTTGAGCTCTTTCAAAGCAGGGAGCACCTGTGCCCATCTCATCCCTCGCAAGCCGTGCCACACCAACCTACACTGCCTTGCATTTTGGTATAACTGTTTTCCCCCAGCTTTTGTCTCCGCTCTCTTAGCAGCCCAGTAAATATAGGAATGGCCGCAGATCCAGACTTCTGTGCTCCTCCCTCTACCTATGGGGTGCAACAAAACAAAGTTAGTTAATTTACATGTATTCTCCAATATCCTCCCTGCCCTACCCCCCTCGCCTTATTAACATATGTACATTATTACCCTCTTTTTTTTTTTTATGTCAGAGCTCTGATGTATCTTTTGTAACTGGCTGACCGCCAGCGACCTTTTACCAAAATGTCCTCCACAGGTTCGCCCTTGGCCGCCCACTGTGAAGCTGCCCCAATCCGCAGGGAATGGGATGAGTAATTAGCTGGGTTCTCACCCAAAAATGCCATTGCCTTTTTTAACACCACTGTGATCTGATAGCCAGTGACCCTTCTTCAGTCCCTGTGTATAAAAAACTTCCCTGTCCTGATTACTTGCCCTGCGGCGAAAGCCCACAGGGCCTGTACTGGGCATATCGTGACCTTGGATCGCCCTCTTAGTGTTAATATGGAACCTTGCCCACTTTGGTCAGTCTTAGATCATCTTAGTTTAATCTGTATTTCCTTTGACCCCCAACTCACATCTTCCCATTCCACACCACCTTCCCGGTCATTTATCCCATGGCCTACCACCTCGCTCACCCTCAGAGCCCCTGCAAACATTGTCACATAAATCGTGTGAAATAACTGGGCCTTGCCTTTCAATGTGCATATTGGGGAGCACCTCTTTTAGCTTTATTAGCCACTGCTTCCCTATAGGCCTCCGAATGTCCCCGGTCCCTCCTCTTACCCTACCTCAGCCCTGCATCATCCTTCTGATGAACATTGCCTTTGTTGGGTCCCACCATCCTTTTAGGCTGCAGATCACACTGATCCCTGCCAGATAAACCCCCATCGTGGCGTGAGCCATCCCTTTCTGCCATTGTTCCACTGTGAACATCCCCAACTGTTCTTCAGATAATGGCCCACTTACCTCCATCTGGTGTGCTGCCCTGAATGCTTGAAAAACCTGCCAGGCCCCATCATAGGTCCTCAGAGTCCGGGGTGCCCATGAGCTACGAAACAACAGTTCTGCTCCGTCCTGCCAATGTCCCAGATGTCCGCTGGTATGGGCGTTTTTTGTTCTTCCGCTGCTGGTGCCAGATTCCGGAAATGGTCCAGCTGCAGACAGGAAAGGCTATCAGCCAGGGTATTGCGTACCCCTTCTATATGTTTTGCTCTGAAAGACATGTTCAGCTGCAGAGCCCTTAAAACCAGCCATCGTACTACCTGCATGACTGTGTCCAACCTGGCTCCCTTATGGTTCAGTACGTCCACCACCACTCTATTGTCACACCAAAATGTCACCTTCTGATCCCGTAATTCCTCCCCCCAAACCAAAGTGCATGCCCATATAGGCATGATCTCCAGAAGTGTTATATCCTTCACTTTCCCATCCCTCACCCAATTTGCTGGCCATGGTTCCGTGAACCATCTGCCCCTCAGGTAACCTCCCATGCCCAGTCCCCCAGCCGCGTCCGTGTATAAGTCCAGGTCTGTGTTGTACAACCACTCTTCCTGCCAAAATGAACACCCATTATAGTCCTTCAAAAAGTCCTCCCATACGCTAAAATCCTCCCTGACGCTGCAAGTCAGGTTAACCCAGTGATGTGGTTTTGTGACCCCAGCTGTCGCCCTGGCCAATCTTCAGGTGAATGCCCTCCCTGGCCCAATGGCCCTGCATGCAAAATTCAGATGTCCCAATACCTGCTGAACTAATTTCAATTGAACCCTCTTTTTGCTGGCATGTATCCCAATTAGCTCCTGCAACCTCCTTACTTTTTTGTCTGGCAACCTAAAAACTTCATTTGTGGCATCAATCTCTATCCCAAGGAATTCTATAACCTTGATGGGCCCTTCTGTTTTTCCTGGTGCCAGTGGGACCCCTAATTCCTGGCACAACTCCTGAAACTTAACCAGCATTCTCTGTGTCTCCTCTTTACCCTTCCCAATGAGGAGAAAATCATCCAGGTAGTGGATGACAGACATGTAACCCGTTTCCTTTTGGAATATCCACTGCAAGCATGTGCTGAATGCTTCAAATGTCGTACATGCTGTGGAGCACCCCATAGGCATTGCTTTGTCAAAGTAATAGCATCCATCATTTTTAAAACCCAAAAGGTCCCAGTCTTCCCTCCTGACTGGAAGCGGTCTGAAGGCAGACTCAATGTCCATTTTTGCCATCCACGCATCCTCTGTGGCCCAGATTATCCGGATCGCATCCTCAAGCGTCGTGTAAGTCACCCTGCTATGCTTCTCCCCAATATAGTCATTTACCGAGTCACCTTCTGGGTAAGACAAATGGTGTATAACCCGGTATTCCCCTTCCTGCTTCTTAGGTACCAAACCCAAAGGTGATATCTGCATCTTCTCCAATGGGGGTCATCAAATGGACCCTCCACCCTACCAGCCACCTTTTCTTTCTCAGTCTTTTGCCTTAACATGTCCTCTTTTCTCTTCACTGACCCCAGGTTGCTCACCTCCCTTGCCTGCCTGGGACCTTTAGACTGTAATGAAAACCCTGTGTCAAAACCACATAAAATCATATCCCGTACGCTCATGTCCGGGTATCTGTCCAGGTGAGCTGTCAAGGCCGTTATGTTGATGGGGGTTCTGGCCATCCCAAATCAGACCTTGTCATGCCACCTTGTACCCTCCCCTACTGCCTGCCCCTCTCCCTTTGTTTCAATGTTTTTGACCACCTCTACCCCCATTACCTCTGTCCCTCCCTCCGTTGCTCCACGTCTGTCCTCAAAATCCCTGGCCATCCCGAAAAAACTGCTGGCTTGATCCTTGCCCCCCGTACCCTTGCGTTCCTTGCATACTTGTAGTTCTGCATTTGCTAGCCGAGTGCCCCCCTCCACATTTTGTGCAGACATGCCAAAAATGACACTGAGGGCCACGTGCAGAATGCCCTATTATATGCCCAACAGCATCTCATAGGCATAGCCCCTTTTTTTCCCCACCCTCCATCGGGTGTGGACTGATCCGTTACATAATCCATCCATAAATCTATTTACTTGGTGTCGCGTCTTACATCCCCAAATGTCGCCATGTGCTGCTGAAAATATTTGTCGTAGCATATCCATCCCACCCCGCCTTTTGCTTTAGCTCTCTGTATTATCAATGAATACCTACAAAACAGGGTACTAAATGAGAAAAAGACTGAGGTAGAACGGTCAGTGGGGGATGCTGCAACAGAAGGTAAAGCCATCAAAAAATGGAGAGCAATGAGTACCAATGCCCGTAGTCTGGGTAACAAGCTTCCTGAATTAGTGGCCTTGATGGAGGAGGAACAACTGGATATCATGGCAGTCACAGAAACATGGTACACACAAAACCATGACTGGGACATAAACATACCAGGATACACTATCTACAGGAGGGACAGGGAGGGTAAAAGAGGAGGAGGAGTAGTTCATTACATAAGGGAAGGAATAAAAGCAACAGAAAAAAAGGGTAAACAGGGAGGAGAAGAAGCACTGTGGGTGAATTTGGAGACAGGCAATGGCACCACAATCCGAACAGGGGTTGTATACAGACCACCTTCTCAGGGGAAGGAAATTGACAAGAAAATGATAGAAAGTATACTTAGAATGGCAGAAAAAGGGGAGATATTGCTGATGGGTGATCTGACTATGCCAGATGTTAACTGGAGTGCAGTTGCAGCTGCCACTTCAAAGAGTGCAGTTATTCTACATGCCCTACAGGGGGCATGCCTTAGACAACTAGTACTGGAGCCCACTCGAGATGGAGCAATATTAGACTTGATTCTCTCAAATGGAGATGGAGAGAGATCACAGATGTAGAAGTGGTAGCCATCTGGGAACTAGCGACCATCGAACAGTATGGTTCACAATAAACACAGCAATAGAGTCAAGCCATACAAAGACAAAGTACTGGACTTTAGGAGGGCTGACTTTGCCAAAAATGGTGAGTGCCTAAGGAATGCACTAGCAAATGGGCAGAAAGGAGGGTGGAAGAACAATGGGAATAATAAAACTGCCATCACAGAGGTAACAAGCCTTTGTGTGAAGCAAATAAACAAAACAAAGATGTAAGAAACCACTATGGTTCTCAAAGGAAGTGGCAGTGAAGGTTCAAGAGAAAGAAAGCATTCAGGAAGTACAAGGAATCACAGAAGGAGCAGGACAGAGAACTGTATCAGTTAAAGCAAAAGGAGGCTGGGAAGGCAGTCAGAACAGCAAAGGCCCAAACCGAGGAAAAGATAGCCAAATCAGTTAAGGGGGGGATAAAACCTTTTATAGGTACATCAGGGAGTGAAGGAAGACCAAGGGAGGGATAGCGAGGCTTAAAAAAGGGGACAGAGGGTGGGCAGAGGGAGACTGTGAAAAGGCAGAGATACTAAACAAATATTTTTGCTCAGTATTTACAAATGAAGAAGGGGAGGTACATAAAACAAACAGTAGAAACACTCTGGATACAGAAGTTGATACCAGCCCATTTACAGAAGAAAGGGTTCTGAAAGAACTCTTAAAACTGAAGGTGGACAAAGCAATGGGGCCTGATGGGATTCATCCCAGAATTCTAAAGAGCTAAGGGTAGAACTAGTGACACCACTGACTACCCTTTTAACAAATCATGGGAGGATGGGGTGGTACCCGAGGACTGGAGGAGGGCAGATGTGATTCCTTCACAAAAGTGGGAGCAAGGCAGAAACAGGAAACTACAGACCTGTTAGTTTAACCTCAGTGATAGGGAAAATGATGGAATCACATCTGAAGGAAAGAATTGTCAAGTATCTAGAGGCCAGAGGGGCACAGGACCCTAGGCAGTATGGATTCACAGCAGGAAGGTCATGCCAGACGAATCTGATAGATTTCTTTGACTGGGTGACCAAAGTAGTAGATCAGGGAGGGGCTGTGGACATGGCCTACCTAGACTTTAGCAAGGCATTTGCACAGTCCCACAAAAGATTAATATACAAGTTAGCCAGCCTGGGAGTGGGTCCCAAGATGACAGCCTGGGTAAAGAATTGACTGGAGAATAGGACACAGAGGTAATAGTAAATGGAGTCCACTCAGAAGAAAGGAGGGTTACTAGTGGGTACTGCAGGGTTCAGTATTAGGACCAGTCCTCTTCAATGTCTTTATAAGCTACATTGCAGAAGGACTGGAAGGAAAGTATGTCTCTTTGCAGATGACACAAAGATCTGCAACAGAGTTGATGCACAGGGTGGGTGGAAAGGATGAGAAGGGACTTGGCAAGGTTAGAGGAATGGTCAAATGTATGGCAGCTTAGATTCAATGCTAAGAAGTGCAAGGTAATGCACCTGGGAAACAAAACCCAGGGGAAGAATACACAATGGGGTGAGATACTAACAACAACAAAATGGAAAGGGACCTGGGGTAGTCATATCAGATGACCTAAAGTGGGCAAGCAATGTGAGAGGGCAGCAAGGAGGCTGGGGGATACTGGGATGCATAGGGAGAGGCATCACCAGTAGAAAACAGGAAGTTATTATCCTCTGTATAGACAGCTGGTGAGACCCCATCTGGAGTACTGTGTGCAGTTCTGGAGACCCAGTCTCCGCAAAGACATAGACAGGATGGAAGCTGTCAGAGGAGGGCAACTAA
The DNA here is from genome assembly GCA_016271365.2 of Neoceratodus forsteri. Lineage (NCBI taxonomy): Eukaryota > Metazoa > Chordata > Ceratodontiformes > Ceratodontidae > Neoceratodus > Neoceratodus forsteri. Next base: position 420,301,966 of record CM028129.1, on the reverse strand, counting down.
AATGGTGCAGGGTCTGCACCAGAAGACATATGAAGAGACTTAAGGAGCTTAATATGTATAGCCTCGAGGAAAGGAGGAGAGGGGGACATGATAGAAACGTTCAAGTACCTCAAGGGAATCAACAAAGTCCAAGAGGTAGCATCTTTCAAAAAGAGGTGTGCAAGAACAAAGGGCACAATTTGAAGATAGAGTGGGGTGGCTCAGAGGTAACTTAAGGAGTATTTTTTCACAGAGAGTTGTGGATGCATGGAGCCGCCGGAGGAGGTTGTGGAGTCAAAAACAGTGGTGGAATTCAAGCATGCATGGGACAGTCATAAGGCAATTCTAGGGGTGGGGTAGGAAGAAGTAGGCTGCTGGTTAACTAGGATCTGCAGCTTATCCAGTAGGTAGGAAATGGGCAGACTGGGTGGGCCAAGCAGTCCTTATCTGCCGTCAAATTCTATGTTTCTATGTTTCTATGTAATGAGCGGGATACCTAACTCCGGTCTTCTTTCCAGAGTTATGGCTGAAAAGATTGCAAAACCTAAGAACCACCCGTCCCAGGTCTTCCCTTACGTGAATTTGTCTTCCTCTTTCTTTCCTAATAACACTATGGCAGCTGCCATCTCGCTCTTACCTATGCTCTCCACCTCTTCGTATTTTGCCGCCGCCGCCTCCCGGCTCACCAGGGCAAATATATCCACATATTCCCCCTTCCATATTTTTTTTTTTGTGGCAATGGGCACGTGCTCACCTATCCTCATCCCCGGTGCCCCCACCTCTCTTGTCCCCAGGCCCTCTCTTTCCTTCCCGTTCTCCGTGTCTCCTGGCACCCCTTTTCTTGCCTTAAACTCTGCCAGGGCCGATTCCACCGGCCCCAAACCAAACCCCAGTGCTGCCACTATTTGCCCTATATACTCTTTTATGCTATCTTCTACTGTATTGGATGCATTACCTGTGACCTTTTCCTGTCTGGGGTGCCTGAAGGCCTCCAAGGATTCCCTTGCTTCTTCTTGTGGGTAAGGCGGGTGAGATGAAAGTGGAGGGTGGGATGCCAGGAGCTGTGGGTCGGACCCCCGGCTCCGAGTTTTTGGTCCCGGTTCCCCCGGGGGGACCCCCTTTGATCTGGGGTGGGTGCCGGTGGGTCACCTGGCTGCATGGGTATGGGCTCGGCAGCCCTGGTAGGCCCTGCTGCCCTCAGCATTACCCTAGAGGGACTGCATCGTCCCCTAGGTGCCCTCTCCCCTTTGCCACCTTTTTCTCCATCCGCTTTCCTCTTCCCCCCCAGGCTTCCCCGGGTCCTCCCCCTCCACCAGTTCCCACATTTTGTTTGCTTTTTCAGCCAGCTCGATTATCGCCTTGTAAGCTTCTTCCTTCGATGGTCTGCTCTTCCTGGGTGCCATGTCCGTTCTGCACTGCGCTCTGTGAAGACAACTACAGAAACAAAACAAGTTACTTGCACCTCACGCCACCCTCTATATGAATATACAAATATTATATATATATATATATTTTTTTAACACCCCAGGTTCCGCCTAGCTGACCGTCCACCAGTGAGGTGCATCCTGCCCCCCCCAAGAACTGTTCTATCCGTACTGCCTGGGCGTATAGGAAAAATACGTGACATGCCTAGGGTCATACAGTGTGCACATTTTCCCTTTTTTTTTTTTTTTTGAGTGACTTGTCATCCTTATTCTCCTGCCTCCCTCTGTCTCCATACAACTATAAAAGTATTTTATTACTTTGTGCTGTGGTAACGCTCTTTCATCCGCACTCTCCTGCCCGACTAAGTCCTTTGGCAACAATAAGGTCCCCCCCCCTGTGGGGGGATGTCATGGGTTGCGGGACCATGTGGATCTCCGTGGATTGTGGCAATGAACCTTCCCATCCCGGCTAAACAATCGGCCAACACAGTTCCCCCACCCGGCTTGTAATGTCACGCCATGTGGTCGTCTCCCCGCGACCCCCCCGGCCCTACAGGGCCCCTCCCAATTATCCCCCTGTGCTCCCTTTTGTTTGCTGACATTCCAAGCCTGCCCAGTGTCCTAACCCTTGTTCCACTTGCGCGCTTCTCCATCTCCTCGTGCCCTGCCACGCCCCGCCCCCAGGTCCCCGGTTCCTTTTTCCTTTGTACCATGAATTAGTACTCCTGCCTTTAACCTTGCCCTGAATGATCTCCTGGTCCCCCCTATCCCAGAACCCCCCCAGGCTGAAAAAACAGCAACCCCTTGGGCCCACTCACCCCATGCCACGTGGCGTGCCAAAAAAACGCTGTTCCGGCTTTTGCCCTTGCTTGCATGGTGTGTCTGCCATCCCATGTGGCATGCAAAATGCCGTTTTCACCTTAGGCCTCGCTCGCGTGGCGTGCTGCCATCCTATGTGGCGTGCAGAATGCCGTTTTGGCCTTAGGCCTCACTCGCATGGCCTGCAACCCCCGCGCCTCCCCTTGTCCTCCGTCTGCCTTCCAGCAAACCGCCGCACGGCACACACACCCCTTCTCAGCCTCCATTATGCATCGCAGGCTTCACCATCTAGCCACCCCGACCGCAGGTGGCGCCACCCCAACGAGTCGTTTGCTCCAGAGCCCTTTCAAATCCCCATATGAACATTTTAGTCAGCCACATAATTAGCATATTGTCCACAGACTTCAGTAAAACTCCTCTGCAGGTAAATTATGCATGCTTTACCCTGCTACCTTACTTATTTTACTTATTGCACGATGATGCAGCAAAACAATTCTCACAAGTATCCAAAGCCTCTAAACGTTCACTCCTCCTCTGATTCCCTTTCCTGTTCTGCTTTCGTGTATCACCTTGCCTTCCATTCTGTTACCACCAGTAGAAAAACATGCATGCTCAACAAATGCTACAATTTCTCTTGCACGCTACACCCTACCTTTCATCACCAGAAATGCACAATAGATGTCCCTTCCACACCTTAACCACCCCAAGTTCTTCGGCCCCCCGAGGTTTACCCTGTCTCCGCAGGCCCCACCAGGCCCAGATCCTTGCAGACCACATGGCCCACCCCCACTCATGGCTCTGCTTCCTTCTTTTTCTGTGGCCACTCCTGGGCCTGCCAACCTCCACTGCCCAGCGTTTCGTTTTTAATTCTACCAACCACGCCTTCCACCTTTTTTGCTGCCCAAAGACACTCTCCTGATCACTCCTTTTTGTAAAGGAGCTCTCATCAAACTGTGCTCATGTCTGTTAGCCTTCGCTTCCTTTCCACAAATGATGTACACACACATTTTTTTTTAAACGCATATCTACTGATCACTCCTTCAACAAATAATTGCTGCCTCCTTACCTCCTTCCGTAGTGAAACCAACCTCAAATTAAATGCCACATCTGACGTGCTGCAGTTGATCAAAATCAAAACTCCAGCAAAAGTGGCTGAGGCTCCCTTGTGCTGTCCCTTATGTACCTCCCTACCCCCTTCCCCTTCCTGCTGCCTGGCCATTGTTCTGGCTCCTGGCTCCTCCCCTTCCCTATCCCTTCCCCTTCCGAGCACAACCATTCCTTACAGGAGGGAAGGGGTGCACCAGGACAACATGGTCTGCCCCTTAAAGGGCAAACTCCATTGTTAGATAGTTGACACATTGCTTCTTGTTCATAATTTCCTCTGTCTATTAATACAGTATGCCCACCTTTGTCTGACAGTTTAATCACCAGTTCTTTATTTTTTAATTATTCTAGTGCTGCTTTTTATCCCCTTTTCAGATTATGGTACATGAGTTCTGGCACATTATCATACAATTTTTTAAGATTTCTCGCATAATCTTTAAAGGTTAGAAGTGCAGCACTTAAAGGTGGGCAAAAGGTGGATTTCTTTTTAAAAGTACCTGCGTCCCAGTCAGTATGAAGCAAATCATAATCAGTATTCATGGTATCAGTATCTGAATCCACCTCACTAAGGTTGCAATCAACATCATTATTCTCATTGTTCAAACGTTTTCTGTTCAAAAATTATTTGAGGCTCAGATTTCTGCAGGCTATTTGTAAGTCAATATAAGTCTCACATTTATTTATCAGGGCTATAGGGGCAAAAGACAAGCCTTTGTTTAAAACATTCTGCTGTGCTGGGTCATGGGGTAAGTAGACACATTGATTTCCTTGTTTTCATTTAGTAATTGTTCTGTCGCCCCCCTCAGCTCCCCCGATTCCTCCAACTTTGCTGTTTGTTCCATTGTTGCGGTTGGCATTCCTGTTGTTGATGATACTGATATTCTTGACACATATGCATTTCTCTTTCTTCCCCTTCTACCCAGTCTTATTCTTTTCTTTTGTGAGGTGGTTGATAGACATTTTCCTGAAACTTGTTTGCTCAAGGGCTCCTTTGATATTGTGTCTGTGGGTGTGTTTCCTGTGACCTCTCTCTTTAGAAGAAAAAATACTGATTGCCATTTTCATTACTTTCTTCAGTACCTGATTCACTAGCATCAGTGCTGCAACTAAAGGAGACATGTTGATCCCTTTTAGTATACTTTTTGGATTTTGTTTCCTTTTTCAGGTATAGACTCTATTTTATTAAAAGTCCCCTTTTTCTCTTTAAAATGTGATTTTTTTAGCAATTTGAATTTCCTGGTCCAGTTTCTCCAATGTTCTTTTCAGTTTTTCATTAAGTCTATCGAAGCCAGTATGATTTGTAAACCTTAAAATTTATTGTGTCTTCTTTTTAATTTCTTCTTTCAATGTAGTGTCTGTTTCAATGCCAAATTCAGCAATAAGTTTCATAAGCTTTATACGTGCCTCAGTGAGGATGTCTCTCCAGTGTTTCTCAAGGGTTTCTTTCTCCAGCCCAAAAGTCGCATTTTTCAGCAGTCTCAGTCCCCTAGGGATCTTCCCAACTTGTAAATAGGCTTTACATTTAATCGTATTCCAATAAATCCCTCTAGCTTTCATAGCCATGTTTCCAAATCTCTAAATGCTTCTTGCAGCGAAAAGGCTGCAGCATTGTTTGTAGCTCCTCGTGGTATCTCATCACTCACCAGGAAAGGATTAGCAGTACTAGCTGCTGTGAGCAATTTATTAACATATCCCAATAGAACCATTTGGCTGGTATCTGTGAATCACACATCTGGTGTTGCTTCCAATGATGTGCTGATGTTACAGTCTGTATCTGGTTTTCCACAGTAAAAAAAGTTAATTTACCCATGCATATATCCAAAATTTGACAGTACAACAGAAATAAAAGGATCTGCACTGGGATGGGGTGCTCATGATAAATAAATTCATAGGTCCACAATTAATCAGGCACTCACCACAAAATGAATAGATAAAAGTCCAGCACCATTGGGTAAAAAGCGTATTTATTGAAAGCCGCTTTTTGGCATAAAAATCAAGTAATACCTGATGTGTTTGGACACTTGGACCTTTATCAAAGGTAAACCTAAAATGAATTACACAACACTTAAATACTCTAAGGATGACATCACAGACTTACATCACAAATAGAACAACCATTCTGAACCAGAAATTCATTAAAGCAGCTCGCTCAAAATTAAAGGCACTCGTCAAAATTATGGTACACATTTACAATAAAGACAATAACATTTAAAAAAAATATCAGTGCTTTTTTTATGTGCATACATTGGTACTGCAGGCCATTACCATTAACTATTCCCCTTCAAAGACTATTTCTATATTTTCTTTAAGAACAGTTTCAAATCAAAGAGAGCATTCGGTCTTAGAAGTTCAGTGGCTTTTAAATTAAAAATCCAGAAGGCATTGCTACATAAAGCAAGTGTATTGTAATCTCCTCACCTGGGTTTTTTATTTACTTTGCCAGTCACCCTGTATTGAAATTTGTGTTCCACAGGGTTTCCAGATTCTTTTATATATAATGCTGTGGCTTATTGATGTTATCAGTTGCAATTGCTTTATTATGTTCACTAACTCGTATTTCAAAATTAAGATTAATTTTACCAATATAAAAAGCAACACAACTACAAGAAGCCATATAGATTACCCCTTCAGTTTCACAAGTTGCAAACTATGTTATTTCAAATTCCTTGTCCCCTGGTCCCTTGAATGAATTTCCTTCTATAATATTAAGGCACACAGTACACTTTTTGCATTTAAAGAAAGAAGCCTGTTACTCCCTTATTCAGCCATGTATTGGCACATATGTTGCAATGAAACCAAATACATAAAAAAACACAATGCCCAAAAATAAAAATAAAATGAACAAAAAAACAGACACAGCCTTGCAGAAATGAGATATGTGATGGTCCTTACTGAGAATATCAGTGATAGTTTCCCACTAGTTCCCCTTGACCTTTGACATTACTCATGGCTCTGTCACTCATGATGTCATAAGGTAGAGCTACAATCAGGGAGAATATCACTGATATTCTCTGTTGGGCCATAGCATATACCCTAGATATATATATATATATATATATAATAACCTAGCAAATCCCATATGATGATACATAATCAGCTAAGCATCAACAACAGATTAACTACCATAAAACAGCCATAAAAAATATGACAGCAGGGAAATGGATTCCACAATAAGAGCACTGCCACCATAAATGCCAGATCACCAGGCATCTTTAAGTAGGATCTGAAGACTATCAGAAGGCTCACTTCAGAAGAGAGGAGGGGTTTCCAAATGTACAGGGACAGAGGAGCTCTTTCAGGTAGCCCACACAGGAGATCACCATGAATAGAATGCAGATACAGTGGATCATACAGAGACGGACAACAGAGCAGTTGAACATAAGGAAATGAGAGCAACTGTGGGGTCAGAGAAGCTTGGAGGAGCAACAATCCTCACTTGTATGTAGGCCAGCATGAGCAGAGCTCTCAGCAAAATAAGCAAGCTTGAGGGTCTAATGCACTACAAAGCCTAGGATTTAGAGACCCTTACAGAGACTCGGTGTGGGGGGTAGAAAATGACAAAGACACCAGTATTGAAGGTCAGACTATTGTGAAGGAATAGGACTGATGGGAATGAGGTGGGGAAGTTCTCTTTGTAAAGGAAGGAGTCACTATGGAGGACAAGAAGTGTATCAAATGGTGCAAACAGTGTCACAGAGTCCATCTGGGTCAAGCTAGGGCAAAAGGTGCAGGAGAGCTATCCTGGGGTTCTGCTACAGGCCACCAAAAAACTTAATGGAACATGATGCCCAACAGATCAGGGAAATTGTGAGTGCAGCTAAATCAGAGGCTGTGGTGATCATGGGGGACTTCAATCTTATGACCATAGACTGGCATCTTGAGAGGGCTAACAACAGGGCTAAGGAAACATTCCTGTTCACCTTCAAGGACTGCTTCCCAGAGCAGCATGTTCAACAGAGTACAATGTTTGAGCCCACCTCTGGCCTTGCTCTCAGCAGTGTGAATAGGGTCATCTCTTGTGTAAAAGTCAAAGAACTGTCAGGAGACAATGACCACAACTTAGTCCCCCACTTCCTTGTGGCAGGAAAAATTAGTCATCCCTCTGCCACCCGGACCAGAAACTCTAGAAAGGCTAATGTTGCCATTAGGGCTGGAAGAACTTGGTGAAGTTCTGACCCTTGTTGAATAAGAACTGGAAAATGGGGGGCTCCGATTAGTCCTGATTAGATCTGATTAGTTCTGGTTATTTATAAATAGAAACATGTAATCTGATGGCAGATAAGGACTACCTGGCCCATCCAGTTTTCTTATTTCTCCCTGCCTGCACTGTTACCACAGACTGTGCTAGATCTACAGCTCTTTCTCCCTCCCCCTTCTTTCCACTATGACTCCCTTGTGCTTATCCCATGCATTTTTGAACCCCACCACCTCCACTGAAAGGTTGTTCCAGAAATCCACCACTCTTTATGTGAAGAAGTACTTCCACACTTCTCTGCTGAATCTACCCCTTCCATCTTCATAGCATGTCCCCTAGTTCTTGAGCATCTTTTCTTCTCATAAATACTCCCCTCCTGTACCTCATTTACCCCCCATGAGGTATTTGAAGGTATATATCATATCTTCCTCCCTCATGTGATCCAGTGTGTACATACTGAGGTCTTTTAGTTTCTCTTCATAGGGCTTTTGCTTCAGACCCTACACTATTTCAGTGGCACTGGGTCCAAAGGGCGCTGTCAATAACAGCATCGTCTATAACAACGCTGTATTGACAGTGCACTCCAGTACAGTGACACTACTAATTGCCATCAGGAAACATAGCTCAAATCTGCAATAAATCTCTCTCCTTTTCTGGTAGAGGGCTCTGCCCCCCACACCTCCCATACATAAAGATAACAGGGAAAAGTTAAATTTATGGGGCTGTGAAATTACTGTTTCCATGGCCCCTTGTGAAAAAATATAACTTTCCACATGAACAAAATATTGAGGGGAGACCAGGATTAGAACCCTGGTCTTCCAGTCTTTCCTGGCTGAGCTGCTGCCTTAACCCGCTCTGCCATGGGGACAGCTTGGCCAGTGACTGCACTTTCCTACTTCTTCTCCTCCTCCTCTGGGTAGGTGAATAGCAACAGGGGTAACACTAGTTGCTTGACGCTATTCTACCCCTGTCGCTATTCCAACATGTGCAGTTCCCACAGCGCGGTTTATAATGTGCTGTTCAGGAAGCTCTCTTCTAACCTGGCACACACATTTTAGTTGCCCCTGCCTCCACTTTATCTATGTCCTCCCAGAGATGTGGTCTCCAGAACTGGACACAATACTTTAGGTTGGGTCTTACCAGTAATCTATACAGAGGCAACACCACCCCCTTCTTTCTGCGGGTGATATCCTTCCCTATGCACTGCAGCATCCCACTCACCTTCCCAATTGCCTTGTCACTCTGCCTGGCTACTTTAGGTCATCAGATATGATTACTCCAGGTCTCTTTCCTGCTTGGTGGTTGTCAGTACCACTCCACCCATTTTGTACTCTGCCCCTGGGTTTCTGTGCCCTAAGTGCATTATTTTACACTTTTTCACATTGAAACCCAGCTGTCATACCCTTGACCACTGCTCTAGTTTTCTCAGGTCTCTGCTAATCCTTTCCACCATCCTGGAGTGTCCACCCTATTGCAGATTTTGGTGTCATCCCCAAGGAGGCGAACCTTCCCTTCCAGACCTTCTGCAGTGTCACTTATAAAGACATTAAAGAGGACTGGTCCCAGCACTGATCCCTGAAGCACCCCACTGGTCACCTTACCTTCCTTGGAGTGAATTACATTTACCACCACCCTCTGTCGCCTATCCCCTTACCAATTTTGTACACAGTTTACCACCTTTGGACCCACTACTATGCTACCCAGCTTGTTTATTAGTCTCCTATGTGGAATGGTGTTTAATGCCTTACTGAAATTTAGTTAGGCCACATCCACTGCTCCACCGTGATCTAGTTCCTTGGTCACCCAGTCAAAGAAATCTATCAGATTCATTTGACATGACCTCCCTTCTGCAAAACCATGCTGACTTGGTCTTGTAACCCACTGGATTCAAGATATTCCACAATCCTTTCCTTCAGCAGTGATTTTATTAACTTTCGCACCACTGATATCAGGCTGAGTGGCCAATAATTGCCAGTCTCCTCCCTGCTACCACTTTTGTGTATTAGGACTACATCTGCCCTCTTCCAGTGATCTGAAACCACTCCTGTTTCCAGTGAGTTGTTGAACAGAACTGTCAGAAAGGTGCAGACAGTATTTCCCTGAGCTTCTTCAATACCCTTGGATGAACCCCATCTAAGTTATTTCAATATATATTAAATATATTGAATAAATATTTCAATAAATATGTTAAAATGCATTTTAAGGGGGAAATCTGTAGTATTCAACACTATGGGACAAAGGGAACACTTCAAATCATAATGTGCATGAGAAATAAAGTAGAACTGCTGAAGTGGAAGGAATAAGGTAAGCAAGCAGAGCAGTCACCCTCTAGGAGAGGGATCGTCGACGCATGTGGCACACAGCAGACTACAGGCAGACAAGAGCATCCTGCACAACAATGTCTGGTCTCTCTTTTTCTCTCCAGCTCTAATCTAAGTCCTGTTATTCTTCTTTGCTTCTGTGTTTGTTTTTTTGCAGCCTGCAGCCTGCAACCAGCCAAGTGCAGGCACAGGTAGCCACTACATCTACTCTCTGTGTCTCTTTTCCTCTCTAGTACACAATTCTCTCTATGATCTGCCTCTTAAAATGTTAAACCCATTTTGCTGCCTGCCAATACTGTTGTGTGCTTATGTCTCAATTCTATGCAGCACAGAGCAGCCAGACACACGTATGCAGTTGCAGACTGTGGCTTATAACCTTAGTACCTTCTTCCCCTCTAACAGCCATACTGCCACATATTAAAACTAAATGCTGTGCTCTGTAACTCCAGTGAAGAGAGATAGAGGATAATGGATGGGCAATAGTGAACAACACTATGTGGACTCCAAGATGTTGTCATGACAACCATTAGATCTCTAGAGCGAAGCTCGAAGGGTCTCTGGTTGTCATGACAACCTCAAGAAATAAACTGAGCTTTGTTATTTGTTGCTACCCATCCATTGTCTTAGTATACAGGCAACTTTGAACAACAACTGAGAGTGGTTTTATCTTTCTTGGCTTTTCACTGTGCTCTGCTCACATGCCTTATCCTTGAACCCTGCCAGTCTGACTCACGTATGCAGAGTGCACAGCACAAACAGCACCACTCTTGATTTCATTCAAAGTACATTTTTAATACAATTAGAGCAGGCGGCCACTACTTGCTTGCTTTGAAAACACCACCAAAGCTATCAGTGATTGCTCATTCTTGTCATTACTACTGACAGTTGAAACTGTTAAAAAAAAAAATTAGCATTTGGTGATGATGAAAGGGAAAGTGCAGCGCCCAGGTGTTCTTTGTTGTACCCTAGTATTGACATACTCAGGATGGTACAACAACAGTTTGCTGTCACTGTAGCCCTTATCCGTATACTATGTCAAGGTTTTAAACTTTTTTAATGATTATCTCTTCTTTTTTTGCAGCCTGCAGCCAGCCAGCTAATGTAACCACCACAGCTACTGCCTGACTTTCTTTCCTACACAGTCTCTCTCTATAACCTGCGTCTTAATTTTTTAAAACCTTTTGCTGCCTGTCAGTACTTCTCTTTCAGTTCTGTGCAGCACAGAGCAGTCACACACTCATATGCATTTTCACACTGTGGCTTACTGCCCTCCTGCCTTCCCCTTTAGCCAGTAGCACTGCTGCATATTAATATCAAATGTTGTGCTCTGTGACTTCAATGAAGAAGAGAGAACAGTACAGTTTTAACTTAAACTTTTTTTTGTTAACTCCCCTTGGCACCCATCCAATTTTTCTCTCGTTCTCTGTCAAAGAATGCTGTGGCCATCCTGCTCACACAGTCTCATCTCTCTGCCAGTATGTGAACCAGCACAACCATTGAGAGCTGTGTGACATGACAACACTTCTTGATCTCTGATCAGATTGGCTGCTGCTAAGACTGATGAATGATGCTCCTTGTGAAGCTTAGCTGAGCAGCCCAAACAGAATATATCACACTGCTTACCCACCCTGATTCTGAGCCTCACATAGTCTGTGAACCCACCACTGCTGCATGGTTCATCACCCTCTCAGCCATGCAGAAATGGAGCTAGAAGCACAATCAGGAAGGGGAGGCATCACACATACAAGTGACAGGTGAGAGGCAGCTGGCTGGCTGCATTTTTGCATTTAGCTCTTTCACAGACTCAGAACCAGACTCAAACAACTGCGTCCATATTTATCTGAGTCCATGGGTATGTCCTAAATCTGGGGGGGGTGTCTGATTTCTAGAGGAACAGTCTGTCAACCTCTGCTTGCCATGATGAAAGACCTGGGGGCCAATTCTTAAACATTGGCACAGGCCACACCAAAGGATGCTTGCACCGATCACCATTGCACCAGGGATCCTGTGCCTGAATCTATTGGGCAGGGTCCCAGTGTCAAAAAGTCCCATTGCTTGTGGCAACCCTAGCAATGCGCCAAACAGAGGGTGCACCTAGACAGTTTGTCACAAGATGTGAGAGGCTGTGCAGCAATGTCCCAAGTAGTGTAGTCTAGTGGTACCCCCCCCAGCCCCAATCGCCCATTATACCAATTGGTAAAATATGTATGCACAATGTCATAAACTCCCTGGTAGCCTAGCTCACCCCCAACCCATAGCAGAGTTGGTGATTGGCACAGTCCACTGCTCACCACCACAGCCAGTCACTGACTGAGCTCTGAATGAGTACATACTGTATATAGTATGTGCTCGGAGAATGACAGCTGCTGTCAGTCACTGAGCATGTACTATAGACAGTACATGCTAATTCAGAGCACAGTTGGCAGCTGGCAATGATGGCAGGTGGTTGGCTGTTTCATTCACTGGCTCTGTTATGGGTTGAGGAGAGTGGGGTGGTAGAGCACTGCAGGGTGGGAGGGTCCACTAGACCACCAAGAAATTGGACATCTCTGTTAAAGGCGGATAGGAACAGGGGCAATTCACTAGAGTGCTAAGAAATGTAAATATTATAGATGATACAGTCATCATAATCAACAATCAGGGCTTGGGGGGCACATTAGCACACCCTCCAGAGGATTTCTAGGTACCATTAAGCCAGTTCTTGGCTGGTCTAATGGTACCTAGACAATTGCCCTCTGGGAGGGTTTTGAGAATAGTAAGGTTGGAGATGTGGCAGCCTGCATCTGCTGCAAGCCCCCCAGCACCATGCTGCAGCCCACTTTGTAGCGCAAACCTAGTGCATGCCCACTTTAGGGCAAGCAGCCTGTGTTGGCCGCAGGCTGCTTTTGAGAATAGTTCTCAACGCATTTTTTGATGCAAGGTGCCACTTGCATCTTTCATCTTTGATGTAGGCACCTTGCATCATTCTAAGTGCTTTGAGAATCGGCCTCCTCATCTCCAAGGGTCTGGAGTCCTGCATGATTCTGGTAATGCAGATTAGATGTTGTGTTCACTAAAGAAGGTACCTGAAGCACCTATACACAACAACATGAATAAAGGTAAGATAGCAGGTAATATTTAATCCAAGACATTCAGTTCCTCACATGCCAGCACCAATGGCTCATAACAGGATTAGGCACAAGATTAACTAAATGTCATGGAGTTATATGTCAGCAGACATTGATTTTTTACTCAAAAACTTTGACTCATACAGAAAACCTGAAAAGCAAATTCAGCACAGAGGGAGTAGTAGGGGTGGTTAATAAGACTAGTTGTTGGCTCTCAAAATGAAAAGTAGACCCCTGTTAAGCAAGGAGGTGTAAGAGAGGTGTATATTAAAGTCCTAGCCACTGACATTTTGGAGTATTTCTTGAAATTTCTGAGATACCCCAAGAGAAATGTCCTGCTTGGCTGCAGTACCATTGTAGGGGCACTGGAGAGATTTATTTAAGGAATATCACAAATATCTGGAAATATCCAGACAACTTGATGTTTACAACTGTTACCTCACTCCTCATCAGCATTTACAGCATTATTTGTACTTATATTAACTTGTCATGATCTACCACAGCCCCACCCTCCCTTGACATCCTCATTACAGTAACGTGCCAAGGGACTGCCACCAGCACCAAGACTGTCCATCCCACAAATGAATTGACCTTTGCTGGAACTTGAAGAAAAGTCATTCTACACACCTCACTAGCTCCTAGCAGCTGTCATTTTTGCATATGTAAGGCTGAGCCTGGGTTTCAGCACCACTGCTTGTTAGCATATGAGAGGTGGACCTAGGGCCACAAGGAAAAAGCAGTCATGATGCCACAGTAGTGCAATGATGCATCCTTCACACTTTAATATGCACCCAACATTGGATCAAGGGCCAGGTGGCAGTGTCTGCACAACCTGCCACCAATGGGATCCCCTTTAAGTATATGTAGGGCAGATGGAGGCTGAAGCCAAAGCTAAGGATGTGCCATAATAGGTGGGGGAAGGCAAAGCAGGGGAACAAGGTAGTGGAGGTGGAAGTCATGGCAGAGAGAGTGAGGGAAGCCCTCAGATCCCTTATTATGGAGAAAACACCAGGGCCGGATAAATTACATCTCAGAGTGCTGAAGGAACTGGCGGATGTTCTGGCGAAACCCTTGGCGGAGCACTTCAGCATCTCTCTGAGGACAGGGTGGGTGCCCCAGGACTGAAAGGTGGTGCATATAGTGCCTATCCACAAGGGAGGATGAAGGTAGGTGGCAGGAAACTACAGGCCCATCAGCCTGACATCGGTGATGGGCAAGGTGATGGAGGGTATTGTCAAGGAGAGACTGGGGGGACCTGGAAAAGTTGGGGTGCCTGGACGATAGACAGCATGGATTTGTCCTGGGAAATCATGTCAGACAAACCTTGTGGAGTTCTATGACTGGGTGACGAGTGCCTTGGACCTTGGTAGACCAGTGGACGTCCTCTTTCTTGACTTCAGCAAGGCGTTTGACTCTGTTCCTCATGGGGCCCTTTTGGATAATCTGGGGGAAACGGGGGTGGGGAAGCAGATGATCAGATGGATAGGAAATTGACTCCAGAACTGGACCCAGAGGGTCATGGTTGGAGGGATAGTCTCATCCCAAGGAGGGTCATTAGTGGAGTCCCTCAGGGATCGGTCCTTGGGGCCCTCCTGTTCATCGCCTTTGTCTCTGACATAAAGAAGGGTAACAGGAGTGAGATGAGTCTCTTTGCAGATGACTCAAAACTGGGGGCGGTGGTGGATGGGGAGGAGGGGAAGATGGCCCTACAGGGGGGACCTGGAGGCTCTGGAAAGGTGGTCTAGAAAGCGGAAGCTGAGGTTCAATGCAGGAAAATGCAAGGTACTGCACCTGGGAGCCAGAAACTTGGGCCAAGTGTACACCCGGGGTTGGGGGGGAATGCTACAAGTCCCGATGGCTGAGAGGGACCTGGGGGTGGTGGTGGATGTCAAGATGAACAAATCGGAGACTTGTAGGTGGGCAGCGGCAAAAGCCAACAGGATGCTTGGATGCATCACTAGGGGGTTCACCTCCAGAAGGAGGGAAGTGATACTCCTACTGAATAACTGCTTGGTGAGGCCACACCTTGAGTACTGCATGCAGTTTTGGAGGCCACATTTAAAGAGGAACATTGAACTCCTGGAGATGGTCCAGAGAAGGGCAACCAAGGGCAAAAGCTGAATACTATAAATCCACCTTATCTTCATCCTGGGGTTCTGGATGTAAGTTCTGGAACAACATCAAGGAAATCTGCGGAAAAGTCCCCAACCCGGTCCCTTCCCTGGTCATGGCAAATGGGTCCCTGACCTCCGACCCTACAACTATTGCGGCAGTTTTCAGTGATACCTTCTCCAACCTTAGCCATGTCCTCCACCCAAGCTTCTATGACCCACCCGCCCCTCTCACCCCGCGGCCCTCCTTTTACTTTCACAGCATCTCTCCCAAGTCCACAAAACCATACCTTACTGCTGCCCTTAGCCACACTTCCTCCAACGACGACTCCCTTGGTATCAGAATTCTTAGACTGTCTCTTAAGGAAGTCCTAACTCCCCTTACCTACATTCTAAACCTCTCCCTCTCACAAGGTAAATTCCCTTCCAGTTGGAAATCCGCCTCCATCACACCCATATTCAAAGGGGGTGATCGCACAGCCACTGACAATTACCGCTGAATCTCCATACTCCCCCCCCCAAGGCATTGGAAAAAACTGTATTGGATCAGCTCACTGACCACCTCAACAAATATGACCTTCTCTGCACTCAACAACATGGTTTCCGCAAAGGTCACAGGACGGCCACTGCCTTGCTTGAACTTACGTCACGCATCCATACTGCATTGGATAAAGGCCATATCACAGGTGCGATCTTCATTGACCTCACTAAGGCCTTTGATACCGTCCACCACTCACTACTTCAAACAACCTTACTTAACCTAGGTCTCTCACAGGAAGTAGTGGGTTGGTTTGCAGACTATCTTACCAATAGGTCTCTTCAGGTTAAAATTGGCAATACCCTATCCACCAAATCGCCTGTCCTCTCAGGAGTCCCTCAAGGGTCCATTTTGGGTCCTCTCCTCTTCAGCCTCTTCCTTAACTCCCTCCCCTCATCCTGCCCCTCCAACCTATTACTATATGCTGATGACGCTGTCATCTTCTCCTCCAACCCAGACCCCTCTCAACTCCACCATTCCCTCCAGTCCTCCTTCAAGGCTGTCGAAAGCTGGTTTGTCTCTCAGTGCCTTACTATTAACTATAAAAAAAACAAAGGTATGCTTTTTGCGCATCAGCAGAACCCCAGACTAGGACGTTTTCCTCAAATGCTATCTGCGTCTCAGACCCCCCTGGAATTTGTGCATTCCTTTAAGTACCTAGACATCACTTTGGACTCTGGCCTTACCTATCATGAGCATATTCAGCAATTATCTAAGGCCCTAAATATTAGACTAGGGCTTTTGCACCGCTTTAAACATTGCCTAACCCCAGAAGCCCTTAAGCTTGCTATCTCCTCCTCGATACTTTCCCTACTCGACTATGGCCTTCTGACTTTCAGTGGGGCAAGCTTCTCAGCCCTTGATAGTCTTAGACTTGTCCTAAACAAGGCCTGCTGCCTGATATTAGGTTGTGACAGGTTTATGCATACCTGCATGCTATATCAGGACACAAATTGGCTTAACCTAGACAACAGAATAAAATTCCACACCTGTGTCTTTGCTAAAAAAATCTCCCTTGGCCTCTCCCCGGCTGCACTCTTCCCTTTAATCACCTTGGACTCAAAAACTCAGCACACACGTAGCTCTGACTCCCAGCGTCTCTCCGTTCCTCCCTGTCATACAACCCAATTCCAAAGATCCTTTTGCTACAGAGCACCCTTGTGGATCAATAACCCACCCTCCTCCTTGCGTCTTGATCAAAGAATTGGTCACTTCAAAATGCACCTTAGGGCCCACCTTCACTCCACAACATCTGCGAATGCACATGAACCAGTACCCCCCGTCCCTCTACGTCTTGACAAGGGCCTCTGGCTGGCCTCCTCGTACATCTCAATTTCCGCCTCCTCAGGGATGTTAAGTTCCCATTACTTGCTAACTGTCTCAAACTGCTCTATTCTGAAGTCTTAGCTAATTTATTTTTGTTAAAAAAAAAATGTCTTTACTCTGTAACATTTATTGTCTTGTATATCTGCATTCTGTATTGTATATCTGTATCTGTTACATGTGACGTGGAACCTTTGTAAAGGAGTCTATGACTCAAAGGTATATTTAATCTCTGAAGTAAACAAATAAAATAAACAAAAAATGATTTGGGGCTTGGGGGATAGGACCTATGGGGGGAGGCTTGAAGAGCTAAATATGTACACATTGGAAGAGAGAAGGGACCGGGGGGACATGATAGAGGTCTTCAGGTACATGAAGGGAGCAAATTGGGGAGGAGCAGTCCACGTGTTCTGAAAGAAGTTGGGGGGGCAACTAGAGGGCATGAGTGGAAGATGGTGGGAGGGAGGGAGATTCAGGGGATAAAGGAGGAGGCGCTACTTCACTGAGAGGGTGGTGGAGCCATGGAATGCACTGCCTAGGGGGCTGGTGGAGGCAGAAATGGTGGAGGGGTTCAAGAGAGGGTGGGACAGGTACAGGGGAAGGGATCCGGAAGCAAAAACCAGTGCAGCGAGAATATCTGGGACTGGGAGCAGCAAGGTCAGCTCTCAGAGTGGGGGCTGACCAAACGAGCAGACACGAAAGACCATTAGGCCTATTCTGCTGGCATTTTAGTATGTTAGTATAATGCAACAGCTCCATACCCCCCTGGGCCACCAGAGGACAGCTGTTCCATAAGTGCTGCATGGAATCCAATGCCAGGGAAGAAAGAGACCTGGTGGGCTGCCTCTCTCCTTCCTTCTTCAGCCTGATCAGCTGATATTTCTTCAGCATTTTCACCGATCTGACACCCCCACCCCCACCACACTGACCCCATTCAGCACCTACCACCTCACACACACACACACACACACACACACACACACACACACACACTCCCTCACCTAAGCGTTTCCCACAGTGTAGATCCACTCTCTGATTAAAAAGTCATTTTTCAAATGGAACCAGTGACTGCAATATGAGAAAATAAGGTAAGTCTGTTAAATGTATTTCAATGTGTTTTGAGCTTTTACTCATAACTTTGTCATTTTTCAATATTTGTTATACCCAGTTTTCAGCATGGCCTTTTTAGAACTCCATCTCATGAAAAACGAAGGGGAAATTTTGTAAATCTGTCCCAAAGGGTGATTTCATGGTCACCCTGAAAAATCACCTTTTAGGTGGGCTTTGAAAATTTTCCCCTATAGGGTTAATGAGGTGTGGTCATAAGAAGTCTACTTCAAAATGTCAATGGAAAAATATAGTGAAATGATAACGTTATAAGTGAACACTGAAATATTTAAAAGTTCACTCATAACTTTGCTCATTGTTCAATATTTCTCAATCAAACTTTCAACTTGGTCTTTGGGACCCCACCTCATAAACAACACAGGTGAAATTATTTAAATCCATGCCAAAAGGTGATTTGCATTCACTCCGCAAATCAAGTTTCGGGTAGGATTTCAAACATTTTCCCCCACAAGGTTCATGAGTTGGGGACATAAGACGAGTATACTGAAAATTTGGTGTAAAAATATGATAACATGATGAAGTTATAAGTAAACATTGAAAAATGTCAATGTTCAGTCAGAACTTTTAATATTTTGATTCCAGTCATTCAACATAGCCATCTGTCCCATCTTATAAACATGACAGGTGTAATTTTTCAAATTCTGGATGAGATGTTTTTTCACACTTGTGTGAAATGACATTTTAGCCACTATGCTATAAATGGCACACATCACGTTTATAAGAGGGAAGTTATAAAACGACTGTTTTGAACATTTGGGGTGAACATTTAAAATAGTAATAATTCTTAAGAAATGTAAGTAGTGGCAGCCTTTACCCCAGAGGATAGAGTTTGTGATCTAATGCCAGTGAGTTAAGTTCAGGGGTGAGTTCAGTGAGCCAGCTAAATGGGACAAGGCTGGGGGGGGGGTGGCACTGTCATGTGACTCCATTCTCCAGCTTGGGAAGGGAAAGCCCAAAGTTGCCCACGTGGTCCAAGTACCATATAGTGAAGAGAACTCTTGACGTAGAGTCCTGCACCTCTGCACCTGTGGGTGCCACAGGGTCCTGTACTTCAGCTGACAGACTGACTTTTTGCCCTGTGCATCTGTATCTGTGGCCACATGGAAGCATGGGGCCTAGACAGCTTCTGCAGCCCACCAGACAACCCAATTCTTTACATCAGTAGGCAGATGGAGTCTTCCCTTGGCACATCTGCAGCTGTTCACGCAGGTCCCGATGGGACCTGAATGAATGAGAATAAGATTCCCCTGTCTCAAAAAGAAATAAAATTCTTTGCAACATATTGCATTAATACACCAGTTAGGGTTCAACATAAAGTCACAAAAGTAGGAAAATGTGGTGTTAGGATTTTCAGTCTTAACTTCCCCCTTCCCCAACAGCAGCAAAATGCAAGATCACACAAGCAGTCACTGACAGCCATCATCAGGTATAACAAACAACTGTTTCCAAATGACGCAAATGCAGTAACAATGACATGCTACTTTCATGGATTTGTATCTGGCCCCTGGGCCTGTGCTTATGCAACCATGCCTATGTGTGTATGTCATACAGTGTGCATCAGTACCTGTGTCTACAGAAGCAAAGGTTGCAATGTTGGTATCATGGTTTCAGCAGTGGATCTAGAGATTTTTCAAGTGGGTAGCAGTTTTGTTTAGGGGTAGCACATTCCCTGAAAAAAAATAAAATGTTATTTTTGAAAGCTCAGATTGGGCTAAGACAACAACTGTTTGCTGGTCTACAGGTAGCAGGTGTGTAAACAATTGTATGTTGTTTGCCTTACCTGATGAGGGCTCTCTGTGGTTGCTTGTGTGGTCTTGTCCTTTGGCTGCTTAGGGTGGGGTGGGTGGGGAGTTAGGGTTGAAACCCCAATGTCACATTCCCCACTACCCCTACTTCTGGGGCATTAAGTTGAACCCTAATTGGTGCATTAACATAGTTTTTGCAAAGAATATATATATATATATATATTCATCACACTTTTTATCATGTAAAATTTATTGTGATTTTCAAAAAAGCATACTGTAAAATGTACAACTCCGAAGAGTCTAACATTCTTTGTTGTTCAGAGGGTTTGATAATATTTCAACAACTAATGCTTATAGTTACAGCTGGTCATTGTTATTATACATAGTTACTTGAATACCTAATGTCCCTAGAAACTAAGTAGCCTTGTAGGCCTATAATCTCCACACTTAAAATAGCAGTGCAAGAGGGTAGGAGGAGAGAAGAGATTCTTAGTCAATGTTTGGGACACTTTGACATTTATCTTTAAATTTGTAACAAGTATTGCGGACCTAGCTCAGGAAATAAATTTTGGGCATGAGCAGATTAAGAAATCCCTGTGAATCAGGTGTGTAATTTAGGGTGGAACTTCCAGAAGCTTCTTGCCTTCTATCATGAGCCAGCAGATTTCAGGAAGAATTACTTGGGGTCCTGTGCAGGAAGTGCTGGAATTGCTGACAGAGAGGCGAGTAAGCACCGACCTTAAACCTAGAAGTGTGCATGTATGTATATATATATATATATGGGCAACTCCACAAAAAGGGGTTACCAAAGTGTGACATAAGTGTCCATTTTTAAAACCCATAGTAGATGAATTCGGTTATGTATTTGTTGATGCTGCACCCAACCACTTATAAAGGGAGTATATTGTGAGATAACTGCTTCATACATAAATGAGAAATAGGGACTTGAAATTTTCAAACGTAACAAGGGACACCAAAGAAGTGTGACATGAGTGTCTGTTTTTGTAATTCACAATAGGAAACAGTTGCTAGTCATTTTAACAGTTATGCCCTACCAGTGAATGCGGGCACTGGTCATGAGATAAGTCCCATTACAGACATGAGATTAAGGCATTTTAAAAGTTGCACACATAACAAGGATACCAAACATCCATTTGAGTTCAAAAAGTTTTACTAAAACTACCATTCATCACATAAAACAAACAGTATGCATAACACAATACATAACATACCACAGCAAGCAATAGAAGCAACCACACAGCCCCACCAAGTTAACTATACATTCAACTTCACATCAACACACAGTGGCCACAAACTCAAATTCAAATACTGTAAAAAAATAACACAGGAAAAAGGTTATCCAAGCTCAAAATACATAACAGGCTTACATATATTATGCTACCGAATCACTTTGTTGCAAGTGAGCTGTATTTTCATGAAAACATCTTTATAAGACACAGTCATAATGGAGACCTCAAGAACATGGTGCCTAAAGTAACAAAAGCTACAAACTCAAACCTAAATTCAAATATCATAAAAAAGTAAAATAGGAATAAAGGTTAACTAAGTCCAAAATACATGTATTATAGTGGTGCGGTCATGCCACTGTAGTTAGGGTGCAGCGGTCAGTTACATACTAAAGTCAAAGGTTTGGGCATTATTAACTTTGGACCCATTTAATGGATTTGCCTGAAATTTGGTATGCACATTGGGGCATGGTAGACCTCTTGATATGCCAAATTGCATGTTGGTCAAAGTGGCGGTCTGAGTGTACGAAAGCACTGAAAAATCCAAAATTATCCATTTTTGGAGACACCTTTTGGCATTCTGAATGTGGTCCTGCACGGCCGCCATGGGGCATGCCACTCTGCAAGATGGATCATTTGAAAAAGCTTTGGTAGCCGAACATGCCGCTTTTTATTTGGTGAAAAAATATTAAGGCATTCAAAAGTTATGGCACTTTTAAGTTCCCATTATAAGTCAATGGGAAAATTTATATGTATATCTTGCGATCAAAGAATTGGGTTCTGGCCATCTCGTCCCACCTGGAGATTAGAGAACTTGCAGCCTTGCAGTTCAAGAATCTTTGTCCCTGAGAATTTTTTCTAATTCTTTGATCACAAGGTCCGCCATCTTGCTTTCAGTTGTCCGATTGGAAAAACACAAATGGCTCGGGGGTCACTTCTGAGGTAAAACTTGGATGTTTTTTTTTACTCAGGGGACCCAGATCTATCGAGTCATGGCTTTGGTTCCATCCAAATTGGTCCAAAAATAGAGTTATTAGCTTTTCAATTCTTTGTTCGTGGCTCACTAACGATCTTTGATCATGAGCCTGCAAATTCTTTGATCGCGAGAATCTTTGATTGCGGTAGTGCATCGCGAGCAAGGGACGAGATGGCCAGATTTTAAATTGTATTTGTCCAGCTCAGTCATGCCCTATTAAGATATTTATGGGTGGGTTTTGCTCAGGGGGCTTCGCTCTGCCACATCTGAATAAAAAAACTGTACTTTTTATTATTCCTGGTAGTCTAGCGGCCCCTTCCCCATCATGCCAATGTACATAACGATGCCTGTTATCCCTGGTAGTCTAGTGGCACCCCAATGAGTATCATATAAATCTGTTTATTTTTTATCTGTGATAGTCTAGTGCCCCCATGTGTGTTTATTTATATATTTTGATTATACCCCTGGTAGTCTAGTGCCCCCCACCCCTGATCTGTAGTTCATTATCATTAATATTGCTATCCCTGGTAGTCTAGCGGTCCCCCCTCCCATCATAATACAATTCATTTGAATTTTGCATGTCCTGGTAGTCTAGTGGCCTCCCATACCCCCACCCAGACATGCCAGCCCACCCAGCAGCCCCCCACCCTTCCTCAGCTGGTGACTGGCACAGCCCACCTCTTACCTCCATAGCCAGCTGCCGACTGTGTGTATTAGCAGTGGTAATTGAAACAGACACTGAAATTATTTGGAATTTTTTTATATTTTGACCCCAAATTTTCAGCATAGTTCTTATAAACCCACCTCATAAACACTGTAGGTGAACATTTTCAAATCCATGCCAAAACATCATTCCATGCCACAGGTGCGAAAACACATTTTGGACAGGATGGGAAAAATTACCAAAGTTATGCACGTGTGTATAAAAATTTCAATGAACAAGCGTAACTCGACCATTTTTAGGATTTTTTCACCAAATTTTCAAAATGGCCTTTTTGGAACCCCACCTGATGAACACTGAAGGTGAAATTTCATTATTTGGTCCCAAAAGGTGATTTCACACAGTGACCTCACCTTCTGGGTCTGATTAACAATACAACAGTTGCAATGTTCATGAGGTGGAGTCCCAAAAAGACCATGTTGAAAATTCGGTACAAAAAGTCCAAAACAAATGGCAAATTTATCAACATACATGGGCGTAGCCAGAATTTGGTGTGGGGGGAGTTCCCAAACATTTCTAGAGAGGTCCAGTGGCATGCCCCCCCAGAAAATTTGGGAAATTTAGGAGTTAAATGGTGCAGTTTCATGCATTTTAGGCAATAACTCTTTGAGTTACAAAATGCATCAACAAATTCAAGTCGTCAGTCTCATCCATCCCCAGTCCAACATATTTCAGTTGAACTCAGGATTCTTTTCTCCCTTTTTAAATTTCCACCTTTCTCTTCTATTCCTTTACATTCTGTTAGCAACCTTACACCACCTTTAACGAATAAGGCGGTGCAGGCATTGAGACAGAAGACATATGAGGGGAGGCTAAGGGACTTGAACGTGCATACACTAGAGGAGAGAAGGGAGCAGGGAGATATGATAGAAACCTTCAAGTACTTTAGGGGCATTAATAAGGTCCCAGTGGAGGACATCTTCCAGAATAGAAGGGATCCGAGAACAAGATGGCATGATATGAGACAAGGGGGACAATTAAGGGGGAACATGAAGAAGCACTTCTTCACTGAGCAGGTGGTGGACAATTGGAATTGTCTGCCACAGGAGGTGGGGGGTTCACACATGCCAGGGACAAGCATACCGGTACCCTAGAGTTAGTAAAGAGAGGCTAAGCTGATAACCAAGTAGGGTCCAGCCGCCAATAAAGGTAGAAAAAAGTGAAGACTGAATGGGCCTTAATCTGCTGTCAACTTCCTATGTTAGTCTGCATGCTGATAAACATGTAAGAAACTCAGTATAATCTTTCAGGACTCTTCTGCTAGGAAGTCCACCAATCATGTATTAAATTTAAAAAAAAAAAAAAGGTCCTTGGTCCATGAAGAAGCCAAAATGCCAACGTGTCTGGGACATTTATAATAAAAACAATTGACTGCCATTGTTTTATTCGTAAGCTGAGAGCACAACCCCCCCCCCCCTTTTTCAGGAGCACCATTGATCTATATAATTTGCATAGTTTGTAGTTCACATGAATCAAGGGGCTGCTATGAGTGGTGCAGAGTAGGGCTTTTGGAGCAGTGGCCATTAAACATAACTAACTTCAAGTTTTTAAGACCTTCTACACAATCTATGACACCATAGTTTTGCTGCATTGCATTAACCCAGAATTTATTATTAAATGTGGTGAAATTAATAAGCTTGATAGATAATGCTGTTGTATTTCAGCTTTCATTGTTTACCATGTGGCACAGCTAAGGGTTTTGTTGACAAACCACAGCCAGGTACATTTTTATGAAATAAAATAAATATGCAAAAAAAAAAACTGTTGTAAAGCTTCATTGGTGGCTTCCCTCATGCACAAATACACACACTGTAGTCTTAGTTAGCACAGACTGAGGAAGACTGATATTTAATGGTAATCTGCAGTCTCAGAGTCTGTGCAAACACAGTACCAGAGGCATCTCCATGCCTCTATGTGAAAACATCCCACAGAGAATTCCCTTTCCCCCTAAGATATATTATTTGCGGCTAATTTATTATACTGCTTAACTGATTTTATTTTTTTGTGACAAACTCCCTTTTCATTCCTTTTTTATTATTAATTCCCGTGACGGCCTCATTAACTGGCAGCTGACCCACGTAGCTAGTGTTTTTACTGCAAGAATCATTTTATTATTTTTTTTTTTTGTGACAAAGTCCCTTTTTCCTTTTTTGCCCCTTAAACATCCTGTGTGAGCTTACTACCTTTTGCCACCGAGTTGTAACTGACTGTGCCTACAGGTTAAAATGGAATGCTGCCATTGCCTACACAGACTAGGGAGTCCGACCATACTAAACCAAAGGCTGGTAATTCAGCTTAAATTCTACAGTGGCTTTCACAGTAAATTTCACTCCAAAGTCTTATTCGACAAAATAAACAGGCAACGGTGGTTTACCTGTTCAGAATAGTGAGAGCGTTTGTCAGACCCCTACTTTCATCTCCCACAGACTCAGTGACAGAGGAACCTCAGTCTAAGTTTTGAATTCAGCTCCGGGCTTCTGAGCTTATTCAGTCAGCTGCTGTACCAGTGAGTGAAGTGCTGCTCACCATCAAGACCCTTGCAAGCGCAGCAGGAGAAATGATGACTGCTCAGCTGGTCGGTTGATTTTTTTTTAATTTTATCAGCGAGCACTGCGAAATATTACAATATCTGACCAAGCACTACATAAACTTACCTTTATTTTCTCACACTGAGGTGCCAAAGTGCTGGAATTGTCATGAGCCTGTGCCGCTAGTCTCTGCTGCTGAATCACATGACCACCCCAGTTTACAGTCATGTGACTCAGAATCCGAGGCTCCTCATCTGTTCCCAGCGGGTCGGAGGCAGGGCTTGCATATTCATAAACCAACGCCTGCCTCCTGACTCGCTTGGTACCAGCAATTTAAAGATCAGGATTTAGCGGCACTGTGGCTGCTAGCTCATCATGAGTAAAATAAAATCCTTTGGCTTGGTGGGAGGGTTCCATGCACCCAGAACCCCCCCCCCCCCGGCTATGCCCTTGACACAAGTTCAAAACGCTATTGAAATACATTGTACAGCACTTACCTTGATTCCTCAGTTTGCAGTTCAGCTTTAAAGAGTGTAGATATGTCCCAGTCAAGAGAGGATGACAGCCGATGACTTCCAATGGTAAGAATAGGAAAGAGGTGGGTGTGGGGTGGTGGATGCTCAGTGGGAGGGTTAGGATGGGGAGGGGGATGTGGGGATGATGAGGGGACATTTTCTTTTTTTCAGATTAAAAAAAGATGCTGGGGCTTTCTTTTTTCAGGAATGAATGAATCAAATGTTTTGGACACTGGGAGTGGGCTCCTCAGGCTCCATATTGCTGGGGGGGTCCTAAATGTTGGCAAATGTGGGAAAAGCAACCCCAGTCCACAGGATAAAAAAACAACTGGATGCGGGAGAGTCATCTGACGCCAGGAGTGGACATCCCGGTGTCAGATTTATATTAATAAAATACAAAACTAGGGGATGGTGATTGGAGGGTGGGGGATGCCACTAGACACCAGGGAAACATCGGGGATAGTAATTGGAGGGTGGGGTGCCACTAGACATCAGGGGAAGTATATTTATTACAGGGACAGCAACTGGAGGGTGGGGGTGCCAATAGACATCAGGGAAATGAAGGAGCTGGGGTATTAGAGTGTGAGGGGCCACTAGACACCAGAGAAAAACAGTTGTGTACTGGATAGGGCAATTGGAGAGACAAGCAGGATTCTCGAGTGACAAAAAATGATCCTTTTTCATCACTCGTGATACAAAAAAGGATTCCTTTTTTGTATTACAAGTCGTGAAAAAGGATCCATTATATTAAAAAAAAAACATTTCAAGGGCATATTTATAACTATGAAGTGCAGATTGCACCTAATGGGGTCCCGATCAGCCAGCTAGGTGTGGTGGTGACACTCCAGGATGTCATTTATATGGTTTTGGAAAAAACAATTAAGAAAAAACGATAAAGAAGATGGCAGCTAATGAAAAAGGAATTTTCCCTCATGAAAAATAATTTTAGTCTCACGAAAAAGGAACTGATCTCGCGAGAATGATTCCTTTTTTTGACGTCAATCCTTGGTCTAACTTTATCCCTATAAAATCGACAGTGGATTTCCTAGTGAAAACAATGGGAAACTTAAAAATGCAATAACTTTGTAACAGATTAATATTTTTTCACCAAACTAAGCATAGCAGTTCTGTTACCCAAGCTAGCTGTTCCATAAAAAATCACACCAAAACTCCACACTGTGTGGACTCAAGGCGATGAGGAAAAAACTACAAAAAAGGTGACTTTAAAGGTTTCAGCACAATCCAGACCTCAGAGTCCATAAATACAACATGAAAGAAACTTGCCACATCAAGAGATCTACCCCATGGGACAGTGCATACCAAATTTTGTGCAAATCTGTTTAATCATTGCAAAGTTATTAAAGTCTAAAATTTGAGGTCTAACATTAAACAGGCTACTCAACCATAACTATAGGGGCACGACTGTGCCCCTAAAATGCATGTGTGTATATATATTATATTGTCACAGTAGTGCCAGTATATTTATGGTTGCACAGTCACTTCGATGTTTTTTACTTTTTTTTCCTCTCTTTATGCTCCCACACACTGGCCCCTTAGGTCTCTCTCAGGTAGTCACAAGGACCAGCCAGTTCCCACTCTGCCTGAGGTCCTCTCCAGGCCACTTTTACATTCTGAGATCTCTCTCCTCCATAGCTACTGACCCCCCCCAGCTCTGAGTCCCCCCCGGTGAGACTGCCTTACTCCTCTGACACTCTATCTATAATCTAGCAGGGGTGGTTGGAGTGTGGAGAAGAGCCGGAGACCAGCTGGGAGTGACCTGGCATGAAGCGTGGGGGCTGTCCACTGGACCTACCATCAGCTACTCGGGTGCCAGGACTTTTCCTTGTTCTGATGAAACATAGAAACATAGAATTTGATGGCAGATAAGGACCACTTGGCCCACCCAGTCTGCCCATTTCCCTACCTGATGGATAAGTTGCAGATCCTAGTTAACCAGCAGCCTTCTTCTTCCTTCCCCAACCCCCTAGAATTGCCTTATGACTGTCCCATGCATGCTCTCGGGAGTGTGGATGTACCATGACATCCAGAATGCTATGGGTGTTCTCCTGCACCCATGTGCAGGATGTCTGCTGATACCTCCCTACCCCAAGTACATGCTGCCAAAAGTTGTGATGCTCTTGGTCTCAACCAGGAGCCGCTAGAACTGTGGCATGCACCACCCACTGTCCCCAGAAGAGGAGAGCAGTCCTACGGTCACTTGATCCTACTCCTCCCCTGCTGACCTCCGATGACCCATAAACGTTCCCTAACCCGAGTCTCCAGCATGATGTGAGGTGTGGCATTCAGCACCTCAAACCTCAGCACCACTGGACAATTCTGTCACTTCTATGTTAAACCCAAAATTGTGCACTTTAATAACTTTGCAACTGTAGGACCAATGTGCATAAAAGTTTTTATGCACTGTCTGGTACCATAGAGCTCTGGATTGGGCAAGTTCCGTTCCACTCGGTGGTGTGGGTGCGGAGCTGTGGAGTGCCAAAAAATTTGAAATTTACCATTTGGGGCAAATTCTTTGCTAGGGCATAAGTCTGAAATGGTTTGGGGGTCCAGTCTGACATTATCAGTTATATGGGGTCTGGTTCATTGATGTGCCTTTTGGAGGTTTGGTGAAAAAATATTAATCCATTCAAAACGTATTAAAGTTCAAAGTTTCCCATTATAGTTTATGGGAAAAAATATATGTTCACTTCAAAAGCAATTTTTGCTTTCGTGAAAGTCAATTTTACTTTTGCAAATGGGTTCAGTAGTCTTGTGCTGCTGCCATCTTGTTTTCAGTTAGCAATGGGTAAAAAAACCTTGTAATTCAACAAATAATGCCCCTTTGTAAACACCAACAGCTGTGTTTACTTAATCAGGGCCCAATGAACATGATCATGGCATTAGATTTTAAAAATAACGGCTGGAAACATGTTTTTTAATTTGGCTGTCGGAAGTGTCACACATTTCCGACACTACAGTTGCGAAAGTGCCACAAATTGCGGCACTTTCGCAAATGTAGCACCACAAATTTGTAAAACTTTTGCAAATTTGCAACACTACTTAGACCACAAAAAAATCTCAGACCCTGTGAAAGGGTCAAAACCTCTTCTGGCCATTATTTTTACAAAATAACAGTACATTCCTATTCCTTGACCCCCATTTAGGTAAACGCCCATTGGTATTTACCTAAATAAAGGATATTTTATCCTTTAAGTGCCTCCAAGGGGGTCGATGCATGTTTATATTTTAAAAAAAAAAGGTTTTTGCCAACATTGGGGTGCCCAACCCCTGTATTGCAGTAGATGCCTCCCCCCGCAACAGTGTGGGACATTGAGCAGCCCACTGCCAGAGTCCTGAAATGTGCAGTTTTATATATTTGCCAACGGGGGGCCCAATCCCCCTGTTGGCACTGTAAGCCCCGCCAACAGTGTGGGACACTAGAAAGCCCACTCCTAGTGTCCCAAAACATGCATTTTTATATATTTGCCCACAGAGGGGTGCCAAGTTCTCCTCTTAGCACTGTAAGCCCCCCTCTCCTATCAGTGTGGGACACCGGGGAGCCCACTCCCAGTGTCTCCAGATTTATTTATTTATTTATTAAATTTTGGTGCCCGGGTAGGCCCACTGAGCCCCCAAGGTCCCTTTTCAGGGGCAACCCCGTATCAGGTATCAGATAGCAAGTACTTCCCCCCTAGCAGTGTTGGACACTGTGGAACCTACCTCCAGTGTCCTCAAAGATGATGCAGTGACTCTGTGAAAAAGAAAACAGTCCCCCATCTCTTTTTTCCTGAAAAAAAGAAAACCATTCTTCATCATCTACCCAACCCCCCTTCCCCAATCCTGACCATCCCACAGAGCAACCCACCACCACACACACCCCTATGCCCCATACTTACCCCCAGAGAACATCGAATGTAATCTTCTGTGGACCAGGACACGTCTGCACTCTTCAAAGCCAAACCGCAAATTGAAAAATCAAGGTAAGTGCTGTATAATAGCCCCAATGGTGTTTTGAACTTATGTTGATCTCTCTGCCACTTTACAGTATTTTTGCCCCAAATTTTCAACATGGGCTTTTTGGGACCCCACCTCATGAACACTGTTACCGTTCTTTCATTAATCAGACCTGAAAGGTGATTTTACACTTGCTGCATGGACTCACCTTTTGGGATTGAGTAATGAAATGACAGTGCCAGCGTTCATTAGATAGAAGACCCCAAAAAGTATGTTAATTCAGGAAATCATCAAAAATACCTGAGTTATGAGCTGTCATTAACATTTTTCTATGAATGCACATAACTGTCAATTTTTAACATTTTCACTCCAAATTTTCAGCATAGCCAATTTTTTTCTCATCCCCTCATCAGCAGAACAGCTGTCAATTTTCACATAATGCCTGAAATGTGTTTTCGCTCCTGTGGTGAAGAATGGTGCGTACACCGCATGAAATCACCTGTCAGGATGGATTAATGAACTGACAGTGCCAATGTTCATGAGGCAAGGTCCCCAAAAGGCCTTGTTAGAAATCTGGTGAAAAAAAGTCAAAAAAATGCCGGAGTTATACGCAGTCATTGAAAGTTTTCTACACACATGTGTAACTATGGATATTTTTAATATTTTCACTGCAAATTTTTGACATAGCCATTTTTACACACCACCTCAAAAATAGTACAGCTGTCATTTCCCACATCTTGCCCTAAACGTGTTTCTGCACCTCTTGCACAGAATGGTGTTTTGCCACACATTAAAAAAATTTCACCCATGGGGCGTATGAGGTGGGGTGATAAAAAGTCAGATCTGGGGCTTATAGACACCCTGGTTGGGGAGACCAGATCCTTTGAATTTTTCATGGGAGCAGGTGTAGGTTGCAGGATACTTCTCATTTACAATTCACCCAGTGGTGAGAAGGAATTCCTGTAGAAAGTCACAGACTTCATCGTCAACCTGGTGTTGGGATCCCCCAGATGGTTAATTCTGGGGGATTTTAATGCCTGGGTCGATGATGAACTCTCACAGTTTGGACAAGACTTCCTCCAACTGATGAATTAGTTGGGCCTTACACTACCTATATTCACAGTCATTCATTGGACCATGTCTTCCACCTGGGGATGGAGATCACCGATTTGGTGGTGTAAACGGTTGGTCAGACCATCATGCTATATGGTTCAGATTTGAGGCACCCTCCAATAGACCTGCTCCTTTGGAGATGGTCTGATACCACCCTTTAAAGGTGTGTCCCCAGATGGTCTTATGACAGTGCTGGACTTACCAGGTGTGTTGATTGTGTGCAGGGGCCGGGGGAACTGGTACTAGCCTATAATAAGGCAGTGACAGGGGCTCTCGATTCCCTCAGTCATGTCTGTGTTTGCCCTGTCACTCTTCGCCTAAAGTCCCCTTGGCTTGATGGGACTTTGAAGGAGCTGAGATGCAGGGGTTGAAGGTTGGAGCAGCATTTGCAGAAATCTGGTCTGATGGATGATTAACTTAGATTGATAGCTCATTATAAAGACTGTCAATCAGCTATCTCCTCTAAGAATGAAGAATTCCTGTCCAAGGAGATTGCTGCGGCAAAAAACTGACCAGCTCAGCTCTTCCAGACTGTTGGAAGGCTGTGCAATCCAGCCTGTTTTCAGTCTCGGGGATCATTTTCACAGGTTAGGTGTGATGAGCTTGCTTGGTTCTTTGCTTATAAGATTGCCACCATCAGGCTGGAGATCCGTTTAGTGTCCTCTAATGAGTATTGCAGGGATCAGCTTAAGGTTGCAAGCACCTGGCCTGTTGGGTCTAACTTCTGCCTGTTGGAGGTTATGGACATTGTGTGGGTCATCCAGGGTATGCGCCCAACCTACTGTAGTTTGGATCTAGGCCCAATGCGCCTCCTAGTGGGGTGCATTGAAGTCATTAGCCCAGTCCTAGCTGAGATAGTCCAGTGTTCATTAGAGACAGGGCTGTTTCCGGACCCCCTGAAGGAAGTGGTAGTGATCCCTCTCCTTAAAAAATCGTCTCTTGACCCAGACTATTTAGCAAACTATAGACCTGTCTCTAACCTGTCCTTTGTGGGCAAGGTTATTGAGAAGGTGGTTGCAGTGCAGCTGGATGACCATCAAACAAGCCATTGTGTTCCAGGACAGTAGCTGCTGCTGTTGTTTTCACAGGGTTCTTGTGGATTTTACTTGGTAGGTTAGTTCTTTTCTTTCTTACTTCTAAGGGGCTAGCAGGGTATTGTTTTGGGGGATGCTGGATGTTTGTAAACTGATTTGGTGGCTGTAAGTAGGGCTCTTTTTGTGGATGTTTCACTGTGTAACAGGCTGTGCTGGTAGAGGCCTATTTCTTCTGATTTAAAACCTATTTGGTGGGATTTGCTTGGAGATGGTTATTTGAATTGGAGACCTATATCTGTTAATTTCAAGCCTATTTTGATGTGGTGTTAGTGAAGCTGATTAAATTGGAGACCTGCTTCCTTTGGCAGCAAACATATTTTGGGGGCTTTGACTTGAATTTTGATTCCTTGTGCTGACTCCATTAGCTGTAAAGGTTAGTTCATAGTGGGGAGGGTGTTAATGGTCTGGCCAGGTCTCACGCAGCCAATTGACTGGAGGCAGGGCTGAATCAGGTTGAGGTGCTAGCTGCTTTGTCTTATCAGAAAGAACTGGAAGGGGACAGGATCAGTTGTGTTCCAGGACAGTAGCTGCTGCTGTTGTTTTCACAGGGTTCTTGTGGATTTTACTTGGTAGGTTAGTTCTTTTCTTTCTTACTTCTAAGGGGCTAGCAGGGTATTGTTTTGAGGGATGCTGGATGTTTGTAAACTGATTTGGTGGCTGTAAGTGGGGCTCTTTCTGTGGATGTTTCACTGTGTAACAGGCTGCACTGGTAGAGGCCTATTTCTTCTGATTTAAAACCTATTTGGTGGGATTTGCTTGGGCCTGGTTCTTTAGCTGCAGGGCTTGGAGGGGAGACACAGGGCTGATACACTCTCTCTTGTCAGGTGTCTGCCCAAGACCCTCCCTCCCACCCCTCCCTCCCAGAAGTCTGCAAATTTATAGGGAACACCTGCCCTGCAATTGAGGAAAAGGCTGCTGGTGCAGCTTATGTAGTTCTAGCCACTGGGGTTGGATTTAAAGGCTGGGAGAGAGGAGCTAGGGAGTTGTTCATTTCCCTTATAAGTTTAATGTGTTGTACTGCACCTAGTAACAGAGTTACTGGTGTACAGTGGGACTGTCTCTAAGATTAGTGGGTGACCTGATTAGGCAGTAGGGGTATCTTGGACTAGGGGAACCTGGTGGCTCACCAAGGAAACCTATTTGGAAGGGATGGAACCACACATCATTAGGGCCGGCATCTTTGGGAGGGTGGTGGGGTGCACAGGGTGTGGAGCAGCCATGATACTGGACTGGGATTGGAAGTTTGGTGGTTGCCCAGTGTGCTACCAGCTAGCACAGCTTAGGGAGGAGGTTGCGGGGATGAGGAGAAAGCTGGGGGAAGGGGGTGGTATGGTTGGGGAAGGGGGATGGAAATCTCCCACAGGGTTGCACCAAGCACTGGGGGTGGGGGTATAGGGGAAAGGAGTGCAGGAGAATACTCAGGGGTCACATAGGGACCCTGGCAGAGGGGGTCCATGGTATGGTTGGGGAAGGGGGCTGGAAATCTCCCACAGGGTTGCACCAAGCACTGGGGGTGGGGGTATAGGGAAAGGAGTGCAGGAGAATACTCCGGGGCCACATAGGGACCCTGGAAGAGGGGGTCCAAAAGGACACTACCAAGGAAGCAGGCAGGTAACTGGGGACCCTCACAAAGGGGGGATGGAGGGACAACATTCTCAGGGAAGTAGGCAGATGGCCAGTGCTGGACAGAAGGAAGCAAGGCGGGGAGGTGGATCAGACCTTGTACTCAGTAACCGCTTCAATTCTCTTCTTCTGCTCAGGGATGAGGGGGGTGATGTAGCCACGACAGAGGTGGTTAGAGACGGAAGGGTGTGGGAGTGGGAGGCAGGAGGCAGGGGCCAGATAGCAGGAAGAACAGGGGGGGACCTGGAATGCAGGAGAATTGGGGGAGCAGTGAATCAGAGCAGGAGGGGCAGGGGGAAGAGGGAGGAAAGCGCAAGGAGAAGGACCAGTTTGGAGGAAAGGTAAAGGAGAAGGACCAGAAGTACAAGGAGGATTCAGTAAAGGGAGCTGAGGGTTTAGGCCAGGGGAGCACGACGAGCAAGGAGGAACTAAATGGAGACAGGAAGGAAGGGAGGATGAGTCAGGCTAGTTTAGAAGATGGGGGAGAAGGACCAGTTGCAAGCAGTGAGGGGGGAATTAGCAAGGTACAGAAGGATACTCAGGAGGAGGAGAGGCATAGGATTGGAGGGAAGGGGGTGGCCATGGTAAATAAGGAGGGGGTGGCAAGTGGCACCCAGATAGGGGGAGGAACAAGGAGCCAACTGGGTGGAGGGGCCGGTAGAAAGGATGAGGGACATGGAAGGGGGTGGAGGAAAAGGAGTGGTCAGAGTGCTCCTGCTGGGGGATTCTATGATCAGGGGTATCAAATGGGATAGGGAGGGAGAAGCCTGGCCAGTTAGAACAAGATGCTTCCCTGGACTAATGGTGCACAGGGCTAAGCACGAAGTATATCAGCTGGCAAAGGACTGTCGGGGTTCCCCAGACATACTGGTCCACCTGGGTACAAATGACATTGAGGGAAATAGCGAGCTAGAGATACAGGCAAGATTCAGGGAGCTCGCCAGGGTCTGTCATGACGTAGGATGCACAGTTTCCTTCTCAGAAATCCTGCCAGTGCCAAGGGCTAGTGGGGAACACAAAAGGAAAATTAGGGAGATAAACCAGTGGCTCAGGGAGTGGTGTGAGGCCAGAGGGTATGGGTTGATGGGGGATTGGGGGGAGACCTGGGAGGATAAGGAGCTGTATGCTAGAGATAGACTACATCTCAATTTGGAGGGAAGGGGAATCCTTAAGTTGAAAATAGAGTTCATTGGTGAAAAGTGGGGTTTAAACTTGTGAAGGGGGTGGGATAGGAGAAAAGGCTATCAAGGGGGTGCCGATAAAGGAGGGACTCTGTCTCCACCCTCCTGGAGACCAGGAGGATTGCAGGAAAAGGCCAACTGGCAAAGTGCAGACCAGGAGAAAACAGAATCCCCATGGGAACACGAGCAGGGGAAATGGAACTATAGGGAAAGGGTGGAAGGTAGTCCTGCTAAATGCCAGGAGCTTGGGCAATAAAATGCCTGAGCTCCAGGCGATGTTAACTGAGGGAGCAGTGGATGTGGCAGTGGTCACTGAGACTTGGGCCACTGCAAGACATGACTGGGACCTGAACCTGGAGGGTTACACTATTTCAGGAAGGACAGGGGACGGAAGGGGGAGGGGTAGCAATGATAGTCAAAAACTGCATTGGCATGGGGGAGTAGAGGAGGCGGAGGGAACCGTGGAGGCGATTTGGGTCACCTTGATAACAAGGGGGGGCAACAGATTAAAAATAGGAGTGGTGTATAGACCCCCTGCCCTGGCGGAGGAGCTGGAGGACAGTCTGGTGGCAGATGTTAGGAGACACTGCAGACTGGGCAGAGGAAAGGTGGTGGTGTTAGGGGACTTAAACATGCCAGGAACAGACTGGGAGACTATGACATCCTCTGTGACCAGGAAACAGAGGTTGTTGGATGTCTTTCAAGACGCGTTCCTAACTCAGCAGGTGAGGGAACCGACCGGGGAGGCACGAGTACTGGATGTGGTCCTGGCAGACAGTGACCAGATTGGGGGCCTGGAGATAAGGGACCCATTGGCGGGGAGTGACCATGCCACGGTCTGGTTCTGCCTGGACCTAGGAGGGGTAGAAGGCTGCACAAAGACGGAAGTAACCGACTTCAGGGGGGCGGATTTTAAGGAAATGGGAAGGATCCTTAAGGAGCATTTGGATGGGATTGAGTCAGACATGGGACTTGATAGTAGGTGGGAAATCATCAGGAGAGGGTGCAGGATGCTACCAGCACCTGTGCAAGAGTAAGTCGAAAAGCGGTGGGGCCCAAAAATCCTGTTGGTGGACCAGGGAGGTCCAGGAGGTGGTGCAGGAAGAAAGCAGCCTATAAGAATTCAAGTGCTCAAGGAGTGAAAGGGATCGAGGGAGTACGAGCTGATGGCTAGAAGGGCCACTAGAGTGGTGAGGCAGCTAAGGCAAGGAAGGAGCAGAACCTGGCCAGGGAAATTAGGAGAGGAAAAAGGGTTCTTTAGATACATTGGGGAAAGACGAAGGGTGAAGGGGCAGATTAGCAGGATTAAATCAGGGGAGAGATGGGCACAAGACCCGGTGAAGCAGGCTGAGGTACTAAATGAGTACTTCACCTCAGTTTTCACCAGGGAAAATGGGGATGCTGCATCATACATGGGAGGAGACAGAGATAATAGGAGGGGGGGACCCTTACCGATCAGCAGGTCTGGGGAGAGGGGGGGCATCACTGGCAGGTGGAGGGAGGGCTAAGTAGGGAGAAGAGGTGCCAGAAGTGGAAATCACAGCAGAGAGAGTGAGGGAAGCCCTCAGCTCCCTTAAGACGGAGAAAGCACCGGGGCCGGATAAATTACATCCTAGAGTGCTGAAGGAACTTGCAGATGTACTGGCGAAACCCCTGGCAGAGCTTTTCACTATCTTTCTGAGGACAGGGTGGGTGCCCCAAGACTGGAAGGTGGCGCATGTAGTGCCTATCCACAAGGGGGGGGATCAAGGGAGCTGGCAGGGAACTACAGGCCTGTCAGCCTGACATCGGTGGTGGGCAAGGTGATGGAGGCATTGTCAAGGAGAGCTGGGGGACCTGGATAAGTCAGGGTGCCTGGACGATAGACAGCATGGATTCATCCCGGAAATCGTGTCAGACAAACCTGGTGGAGTTCTATGACTGGGTGACAAGTGCCTTGGACCTGGGTAGACCAGTGGATGTCCTCTTTCTAGACTTCAGCAAGGCATTTGACTCTGTTCCTCACGTGGGCCTGTTGGATAAGCTAGGAGAAATGGGGTGGGAAACCAGATGATCAGATGGATAGGTATTGGCTCCAGGACCGGACCCAGAGGGTCATAGTTGGTGGGATAGTCTCATCCCAAGGAGGTCGTGAGTGGGGTCCCACAGGGATCAGTCCTTGGGCCCCCTTCTATTTCAACGCCTCAGTATCTGACATAAGGACAGGAATCAGGAGTGAGATGAGTCTCTTTGCAGATGACTCGAAACTGGGGGCGTGGTGGATGGGAGGAGGAGGGTGGCCCTGCAGGGGACCTGGAGGCTCTGGAAGATGGTCTAGAAAGTGGAAGCTGAGGTTCAATGCAGGGAAATGCAAGGTACTCCACCTGGGCCAGAAACCCCCAAGTGTACACCCTGGGGGAATACTACAAGTCTCAATGGCTGAGAGGGACCTGGGGTGGTGGTGGATGTCAAGATGAACAACTCTGAGACTTAGGAGGGCAGCAGCCAAGGCCAACAGGATGCTGGGATGCATCGCTAGGGGATCACCTCCAGAAGGAGGAAGTGATACTCCTCTGTATAACTGCTTGGTGAGGCCGCACCTGGAGTACTGCGTGCAGTTTTGGAGCCACACTTAAAGAGGACATTAACCTCCTGGAGAGGGTCAAGGGAGGACAACCAAATGATTTGGGGCTTGGGGACAGGACCTATGAGAGGCTCAAAGAGCTAAATATTACACATTGGAAGAGAGAGGGACCGGGGGACATGATAGAGGTCTTCAGGTACATGAAGAGGGTAAATAGGGGAGGAACAGTCAGGGTGCTTGAAGGAAGGAGGAAGGGGCCACTAGAGGGCATGGGTGAAAGCTGGAGGGGAAGATTCAGGGAGAAAGGAGGTGCTACTTCACTGAGAGGGGTGGTGGAGCCATAGAATGCACTACCTGGGGGCTGGTGGAGGCAGAGACAGTGGAGGGGTTCAGAGGGGTGGGACAGGTACAGGGGAAGGGTTCAGGAAGCAAAATCCAATGCAGCAAGAATATCCAGAACTGGGAAGGGAGAAGCCAGAGAAGGTGAGGGGGACAGCAAGGTCAGCACCCAGGGTGGGGGCTGACCAAACGAGCAGACACGAAAGACCGTTAGGCCTATTCTGCTGGCATTTTAGTATGTTAGTATGTTTATAATCCTCTCCAATCCAGGTTTAGGAAGAGGCACATTATGGAGACTGCCCTTGTTTGGGTGTTTAATGATCTCCTGATAGCGAGGGATTGGAGATGCAATTCCATCTTGGTTCTTCTTAATTTCTCTGCAGCATTTAACACTGTAGATCATGGGGAGTGGTTGGAGCACCTGTGGATCCTCTGTGGACTGTCTGGTACAGTCCTCAACTGGTTTCGATCATTCCTCACTGGCAGGATTCAGAGACTGGTGTCAGAGATTTATTCCTCGGCTCCTCACCCCCTGTCATGTGGGGCTCTGCAGGGCTCTGTACTGTCCCCCATGTTGTTTACGGTGTATATGCTGCCATTGGGAGACATTATAAGTTGGTATGGGCTGCGTTTTCACTTCAATGCAGATGACATTCCTATCTAAATGTCCTTTGTGCCCAAGCAAGGTGGGATGGTCTCGGCTTTCAAAAGCTGCATCTCTGAGATCCAGGGCTGGATGAGTGCAAATTGGCTGAAGTTGAACTCGGACAAGACTGAGATGTTGGTGGTGGAGCCAGGTCACCAAGACATGGGGTTGTTGGCTGGTCAACCATCTGGGCATTGGCTTGGGGGGAATCAGCTGCTTACTTCAGATCAGGGATGAAATCAGGGCATTGTGTTCGATAGTGACCTGACATTAAAACCTCAGATGTCTGCTGTCGTTAAGACCTATTTTTTCCATCAAAGGAACATTACCTGGATTAAGCATTTGGCCCTGCCTGGTGATCTTCCAATGCTGGTCCATGCCTTTGTAACCTCATGCCTTGATTACTGCAATGCCCTTTACCTAGGGCTACTGGGGGTTAATATTTGCTGAGTGCAGCTAGTGTAGAATGTGGCAGCCAGGTTGTTGACTGGCTTACCAAGATTTTGCCACTTCAGTCCTGTGCTCCACGGCCTGCACTGTCTGCCTGTATATTGTCGAATCACCTTCAAGGTAGGGTTGCTGACCTATAAAGCCCTACATGGACATGGACCCAGCAACTTGCAAGATCTTATTTGTCCCTAATGCCCTCTCCACTCACTCTGTTCCTCCGACGAAGGATTACTAGGGGTTCCCAGGGTTCGATTAAAGACCTCTGGGGCCCTTTCTTTTGTGACTCCTATCCTGTGAAACTCTCTACCTCATCAGATTAGAGAGTACCTGACCATCAAGAGCTCTAAAAATGCATCTATTTGCCTTAGCTTTTCCTGATGATGTCTAGCATACCGCCATCTCTGAGCGAATTTTAATCTTGAATTTTTTTTATACTTCCTTTATTTAGAATTTGTTATGATTTAAACACGTGTACCATGCAAACAGTGCATTATTTCTCAAGTACATTCTGATCAATCCAGGTATATAAAATCCAAACTGTTCGCATGCAAACTATACAAGGGTATATGCTAATTAAGGTCTGTCAACATACAGAGCACCTATACTCTCTAATTAGGATAATCAGTAGTGCAAAAAAAACATACACTGGGAGTAAAAAACTGGTTACAGAGATTCCAATATAATACGAAATACATTCTTTGGAACAACTAAGGTGCAAGACATTTTTAGATTTAGTGGGTTTGTCCCCATCTGCCTGGGCCATGTCCTGCAGTCATCTATCCATATGCCCGACTCTCTCCAACTGGATTCCTCTTCCTCTGCCTTTTTATGCAGCCTCCCCGGCATCCAGGGACTCCTCATACAGTAACCTCCTTGTCCATCTGTTTTGATATAAGTGGGTCTGTTATCTAAGGCTGAAAGTCTTTTCATCTGGTGAATATTCCCTATCACACCCAACCATTCCCTGACTGTAGGTGGTTCCACTTGCCACCACCATGTTGTGATAGCTTTTAATGCAGCTATTGAAAGGACCAGCCACAGATCTTTAATTTCTTTACCTTTCATATGCCTTGGGATGACTCCCAATAATAAGTGTTCTGGTTCCATGGGGGTCTGTCCTCTAAAAAGCTGGGCCAGATGTTGTTGAATCTCGGCCCAAATAAGAGGCCAAGGTCGGGCAAGACCAAAAGACATGGTTCTGTGAGTCATGTCCTTCCCCACATTATCTCCAACAATCTGGTTGGGCCCCTGTACTTTGGCAGGCAACCTGCATGGGGACCAGAAAAAATCTGGTCCTCAGTTTCCATCCAAATTCCCACCAAGGTGATCCACATGTTCATCATGGACCATTGTTGCTCTGTGAGTATGCTGCCTAGATCCCTCTCCCATTTGTTTTTTAAATATTGGAAAGAGAGCTTTAAATCTAAGACATAGTTCATATAAAGTTTAGTTATGGCCTGCTCAGCTGTCTCTGAGCCCCAGATTCCTTGAAAGGGCAGTTCCCCTTCCCCCGCCTGCAGATCTGAGACCCTCCTATGAATTTGTTTGGATACATAATCTCTCACTTGATAATACCTCAACCTGTCTCTTGGATTAAGATAAAATTTTTGTTGTATCGCCTCAAAGAATAAAATGGTCTGTCCAGACATTATTTGATAGGGGGAATGAAGGCCTTTCTGGGCTTGCTTCATGAACCAGTTATCCTGTGTTACCAGGATACATTGGGGGTCATAAGCCCACTAGAAAAATTTCCATAACTGTCTCTTAGTTTGCCCTCTATGGTTCCCTCTCCTCCAGCCTTCCATCACTGCCAATGTGCCCGAGAACCCTTTAACCTCTTGAGTTCCCTTATCCTGAAAAAGGATTGCCTGGAGTGGGGATTCCACCTGTTTTAAGAGATCCATTCTTTTAGTGGGAATCATATCTTGTGAAGGGCCATAGAAGGGCAATCCGCATCTGAGAGGCCACCCAGTAACCCAGTAAATGCAGGAAGGCCAGTCCTCCCTCTCCCTTAGGAGCAAAAATGAGCTCACTTCTCAATCTGGGTCTTCTCCCCACACACAGGAATGTAGAAAACATTTTCTGCCAGGTCTCGAGTTCTTTGTGGGATACAATACAGGGTACACACTGGAACAGGTATAGGAGCCATGGCAAAGCATTCATTATGTTTGCTTGCATGCATGTGCAAGAAACATAATGCCACCATATGAGTTTTCGTAGGTGTGCCTCCCACACTTCCAATGCCCTGCTCCCTTTTGCAGGCGCGGCTGTACTGCGCCAATGAATGTCCAAGCTGTCTATGACAGCCATTCAGATGGAGTGGCATACAATTCTAAGGAAAACACTGCCACAGTCAGCAGGCAATTTGCATACTGCCATCAGCAGTAAGCAAATTGCCTACGTTGGCACTGCATCTGAACTGTCATAGACAGTTCTTCTCCCCCATGAAAACATATATGCATGATCAGAGCCCACCCCAGCGTGCTCATGTGCTTCCCCACCCGCATCGAGTGGCTGACTGGGGTACCCAATCCCATTGGCTCTGTTACCCCCACAAAACACACTTCCAGGTGCCACTGCCAGAGCCCACCCCAGCGTGACAAACTCTGTCTGCTGCCCCCAAACACACTTCCAGGTGTCACTCTGGGAGCCCACCCCGCATGGCAAATGTCCGTATGGCTATGGGGGTGCCCAATCCCCCTTTGGCTCCACTGTCCCCCGCCCCCCCAGAAAAAACACAACTTCCAGTTGCCACACTGGGAGCCCACCCCAGCATGGCAGACAATGGTGCCCAATCACCCATTGGCTCCACTGCCCCCCAAAAATTAACCTTCCAGCTGCCATGCTAGGAGCCCACCCCAGAATGGCAAAAGTCCCGCGTCATCTCCTTCAAAGAAAAAAACACCTATAAGCAAAAAACGGTCCCTCATTGACTATCTTGCCCCCTTCCCCCAACGCATGCCCACCCTCTGTGCACCCACCTCCTCACACCCCCACCTCACCCCATACTTGCCTCCAGAACCCAGTGTGATGATCTTCGGTGGACCGGGAACACATCTGGACTCTTCAAAGCCGACCGTGAACTGAAAAAATGCTGGTAAGCTGTATAATGGCATAAATGTCTTTTTTCAACTTTGGTACAAATCTCGGCCATTTCTGGGGATTTGTTCACCAAATTTTCAACATGGGATTTTTGGGGCCCCACCTTATAAACTCAGTCACTGTAATTTTGTTATTCAGTCCCAAAAGGTTATTTCGCAGTCACTGTGCAGAACCACCTTTCGGGACCGAGTAACGAAACAACAGTGTCACAGCTCATGAGGTTGGCCCCCCCAAATCCCAATGTTGAAAATTTGGTGAAAAAATTCCTAAAAATGACTGTTTTATGGGCGAGCGAAGTGCAGTTCCTACACACGCTGGTAACCTCCCGAATTTTTACTATTTTCACTCCAGATTTTCAACAGTGCCATTTTACCACACCTCCTTCTGAGCAATACAGCTGTCATTTTTCACATCTCTCACAAAATATGTTTTCACGCATGTAGCGCACAATGGCGCAGTCGGTGTGTGAAATCAATGTTCAGGACAGATTAAGACAAGCATTTGTCAATGCCGAATGTTGTCACACTGGCATTGGCAGTGGCAGAGCTAGAGACGCATAAGAGGAATGGGATTGAAGTATTGAAGTGACGTCAACCCCACCCCCACTCTGTAGACAGCGATAGGCATTGTGGTGTGCCTTTGGGTCATCAGCTATAATGCTCATGCCATTGTATCTCACCCTACCCTGTAGACACTGACAAGTGTCGTGGTGTGCTTTGGGGTCTTTGGGCATTATACTTACCCCATTCCATAAGGAAATATGATGACATGGGTGCAGTATAGGAGCGTGGGGTAAAATTTGTGTCCAAACAGTGCAAGACACACCACCGATGCCTGCCAGTGGCTGCAGGGTGGGCATGGGGGGTGGAATGGCGTGAGCATTACATCCGATGATCCCAAGTCATAGTTCTGATGCCTGTCAGTCTGTACCGGGTGGGGTGCTACAGTTGGAAACCCTA
The DNA here is from genome assembly GCA_016271365.2 of Neoceratodus forsteri. Lineage (NCBI taxonomy): Eukaryota > Metazoa > Chordata > Ceratodontiformes > Ceratodontidae > Neoceratodus > Neoceratodus forsteri. Next base: position 420,259,161 of record CM028129.1, on the reverse strand, counting down.
ACACCGTGGGTGTGTAGTGGTAGTTTCACTCCACATTTTCAACATGGGCTGCTTGTCCGGCCACCTCATGAAAAGCGACACAATCACTTTGTTAGCTGAAATGTGGTTTTGCACATCGGCTGTGCCATTTAGCAACAGAGGGATGAAAACACAGTTTAGGGCAGGATGTATAGAATGACAACTGTATTGTTCATGAGGATGCGTAAAAAATGGCAACATTGAAAATCTGGAGTGGCAATATGAAATATTGGTGAAGCAATGAACATGCATACAAACTGCACAACAGACGTCCGCAACCCAATTATTTGTGGGAGTTTTTTAGGCACATTTTTAACATAGGTATTTTGGGACCTCCCCTCATGAACAGTGGCACTGTGATTTTGTTAATGTGTCCCAAAAGGTGATTTCCCACAGCGAGCACGCCATTGTGCGCCACAGTTGTGGAAACACGTTTTGGGCAGGCTGTGAAAAATGGCAGGTGTACTGTTGATAAGGAGGTGTGCACAAATGTCAGTGGTGAAAATCTGGCATGAAAATATTGCAAATTTACGAAATTACAAGGCTGCGTGGAAACTGCGCAACGCATGCTTGCAGCACAGTCATTTTATAGACTTTCAGCACCAAATTTTCTACATAGTCATTTTAGGACCTCTGCTCATGAACAGTGTCATCGTCATTTCCTCAAACTGTCCTGAAAACTGATTTTGCACAGCGACTGTGCAATTCTGCGCCGGACGGGTGAAAACACATTTCAACCAGGATATGTAAAATGACAGCTGTACTGTTCATAAGGAGGTGTGGAAAATGCAATTTTGAACATCTGGAGTGAAAATATATACAAATGCACAAAGTCATGAGCATGCATGCAAACTGCGCCAGCGCGTGCGACCATTTCAACATTTCATAATGTGTCTCGAACATGGTCTTTCCACAGCAACCACGCTATTCTGTGCCGGAACTGCGAAAACACATTTTGGTCAGGATGTGAAAAATGACAGCTGTACTGTTCATAAGGAGGTGCAGAACATTGGCAATGTTGAAAATCTGTAGTGAAAATATTATAAATTCGTGAACTTACAAGCGTGTGTGTGCAAACTGCACAATGCACGCTCGTAAAACAGTCATGTTATGGAGTATCATCACCAGATTTTCAGCATAGGTATTTTTGGACTTCTGCTCATGAACAGTGTAACTGTCATTTTCGTAATTTGTCCCGAACACTGATTTCCCACATCGACAGTGCCATTCTGCGCTGGAAGTGCGAAAACACATTTTGGGCAGGATGTGAAAAATGACAGCTGTACGGTTCACAAGAAGGTGTGGAAAAATGCCAATGCTGAACATGTGGCATGAAAATATTGCAGATTCGCTAAGTTACGAGCATGCATAGCAACTGCACAATGCACGCTCGTAAAACAGTCATTTTTTTTATTTTTCCCACCAAATTTGCAACATAGGCTTTTTGAGAGCTACCCTCATGAACACTGGCACATTGTTTCATTCCTAGCTCCCAAAAGGTGCTTCCGTGCAGTGACTTTGAAATCACCTTTTGGGACCAAATAACACCATGACACTGCAAGAAGTCATGAGGAGGGGTCCAAAAACCCCATGTTGAACATTTGGTGCCAAAATTCCAAAAAATGCCTGAGATGTGCATTAAAGTTGAAAAACCCCCTATTTATTCCATTATACAGCTTACCAGCATTTCCTCAGTTCGTGGTCAGCTTTGAAGAGTGCAGACGTGTTCCCAGTCCACTGAAGATTGTTGCGCTGGACTCCGCAGGTAAGTATGGGGTGAGGGGGGTGTGGGGAGGCAGGGTGCGTAGAGAGTGGGTGCGGGTTGTGGGAGTGAGACTACAAGAGACCATTTTTGTGTTACAGGGTTAAAAAAAAAAACATCGCGGTACAGTTTTTTTTTTCTCGGGGGATTTGGCACACTGGGGTGGGCTCCCAGCATGCCACCTAACTGTTTGGGGGATTCTGCAGCCGACAGAGGATTGAGGCACCCCGTTGTACACAGGAAAGAGCAGGGGCAAGAGCCGAGGTTGGGCACTCCCCACTAACAAATGGGGAGGTGCTTTGTACTCAACGGGGAATGGGCTCCCCATCAGCACATACATTGGGGCCATGGTAAGCCAGTGGGGGGATTGGGCACCCCCACTTACAATGTGGCCGAGCACGTCTGGAGGTCCACTGCGTCTGATGAGCTTTGCTCGGATTGCAGCAGACCTTTCCTTAGATGTGCTTGCCACATTATGTATGCATGGTGTGGTGCTGGCACGCAGGCAGATTGGGGAATGAGGGACACACCTACTAATCTGTGCCCTGCACTCACCCAACAGTGACCGTGCCTCCAAATCTGCACCACCACAAGATGTTGGCTATGTAAGCGTGCCAATATAAAAATCACAGTGACACTGTTCACGAGCAGAGGTCTTAAAATGGCAATGTTGAAAATTTGGTGACAAAGGTCTATAAAATTACTGTGTTAGAGTGTGTATTGCGCAGTTTCCACACACACCCTCGTAAGTTTTCGAATTTGTAATATTTTCAGTCCAGATTTTCAACACTGGCATTTTTCTACACTCCTTATGAACAGTACAACTGTCATTTTTCACACCCTGGCCAAAATGTGTTTTTGCACTTCTGGCTCAGAAATGCATGGTCGCTGTGGGAAATCGCTGTTCAGGACAGATTAAGAAAATCACAGTGATACTGTTCATGAGCAGAGGTCCCAAAATGCCTGTGTTGACAATTTGCTGTAAAAATTCCCCAAACTAATTACATTATGGGTGTGTGTTACACAGTTTCTACACACACTCGTGACTTCACCAGTTTTTTTATATTTTCATCCCAGATTTTCAACATTGCCATTTTTTACACCTCCCCATGAACAGCACAGCTGTCATTTTTCACATCCTGTTTGAAATATGTTTTCGCACCAGTGGTGCCAAATGGCATAGTCACTGTGCAAAATCAGCTTGATTTTGCTACTGTTCATGAAGTGGGGGTCACAAAAAACCCACGTTAAAAGTCTGGAGTGAAAATACCAACGAACGCCTGGGATGTTAGGGTTTCTGATCATAACGCCCCACCCTGTAGAGACTGACAGGCATCAAGGCTATGACTCGGGATTGTTGCCTGTAATACTCGTGCCATTCCACCCCCACCCACACCCTGCAGCCAGTGACAGGCATAGAGGTGTGCCTTGGACTCTTTGGCCCCAAAGTTCACCCCATTCTCCTATACTGCACCCATCTCACCATATTTCTTATGGAATGGGGTGAGCATAAGGCCCAAAGACTCAAAGGCACACTGTGACATTTGTCAGTGTCTGCAGGGTAGGGTGTGGTGAAATGGCATGGCCGTTATGGCTGATGACCCAAAGGCACACCCCAATGCCTGTCAGTCTCTGCAGGATGGTGGTGGTGTTGGCTTCAGTTCAATAATTCACTGCCATTCCTATTATGCATCTCTCTAACTCCTACACTACCAATGCCAGCAAGCAAACATTCAACATTGACAAATGCTTGTTTTTATGTTATCATGCGCAGGCACCAACAACATATTGTGGTAGCTTAGAATAGCAGCTTTTGGAGGTGCGGTCGTGTTGTGGCCAATTGTGCCACTGCTTTTTAGGACTCGGCTGTGTGGCACGAATGAAATAGCATGCTGTCTATAATAGCAGTGCAAAAGTTTGCCACCAACTTGAAACAATTTTGCCGCTGCAATGAGGGAGTGCCCCCTCATTGCAGGGCTTGCTTTCCTCGTGTAACATTTCAAATAAACATGGCGGTGGCACTTGCCGTCAGCCTCTCACAATCATTAGAAAGCCGTAGGTGCTGGGGATTCACCTGAGAAACAGTGCGACTCGGGCCATACCCCCCCCCACAAGTGACCAGTAAATTTACTTCTAAAGCAACAGACCCAAGAGTGATTTCCAAAACCCACAAATGCACGAGCTGTCTGGTCAGAGTCTCAAAGGTGATTGAGCGATCATGGTGCTCATTCCCAGCCTTGCCAGTGTGCAGCTGCCAGAGTTCTGCAAGTGCACCTTACAGTGTCCGGTCCATTTGAGTGGACCATGAGCAGTACAATTTCAAAGCAAATCTTCCACCGGTAATAAAAAAAAATGTAAACTGTGCAGTTCAAACTTTCCAGTTGGTTGGGGCATCGGAAAGACATCGAGGTGGAGCAGATTGCTACCCCAAACAAGAGGAAAATAAACTCCGGTATTCTGTAACCCAGTTTTCAGCCTGAAAGGGAATAATCCCTTGGAAGTCTACTGTTCAGTAAGTGAAGTCAAGTGCTGCATCAAGCCACCAATGGGTGTGTGAAGCTGCTTATTAGGATGTCTTGGGAGAGGGTTATTCAGTCAGGGATGCCATTATCGGGAACAACCAACCAGGACTTTTCTTGCTGCTTTTTTTTTTCTCCCACCCACCACATTGCCTAGTGCTCCACCAGCCTAGAGGAGGGCAATTGGGTTGGCCTAGGATTTTAATTCTGGAATCCGAATGACTCCTCCTCCCCATTGCCTCGATATGCATTTTTATCATACGATGAGAAAAGAGCTGGCGGAGCAGGAGGAATGTTAGGCATGAGGCAGGTCAAGGACTGAGAAGCAGAGGATGAAACTGAGGCCAGAAGGAGGATTGCACGTCATCACCATCACGTAGAGTGGAAAAGATCTGGAACACATGCTGCTGCGGTTGGTCAGTGACACGGTTTGGCTCACAGATGTCGGTCTTCTTGTTTGCCTCAGTGGACCATCTGAACTTCTTGGAGATGATGAGGACATCGAGAGAGGAGATACAGTAGATTGTTGAGACAGAGACTGATTAAAAAATAAAACAGAGGATTTTTTTCAGAATTGTTTAGGGAACATTTGGGGATAACTGTCTGGGCCTCGACTGGTCTGGTGAGTAAGTTGGAGCAATAGTGCAGGTCATGGTGGGGTGTGGGGCGGGGTGTGGGGCGGCAGGCCCATGGGGGAGTCTGGTAGCCGACTAGCCTGTTTGTTGTTTGACAGAGATTACCTGTGTCCTGGCTAGTGTGGACTGTGTGGCTATACCTAAAGATATGGGGGAGGTGTTGGAGCGTTCACTGTGTTTTTATCAGAAAAATCTGAAAACTGCTGTAGAAATGGGAAATTTTGTCCACCCACCCCCCATAGGACAAGTTGACAAGTCTGAATTTTTGAAATTTTAGTAAACTTTCATTTTGATTTTATAGTGTTAGAGCATGAATCAGAATTGAAAAGAGGTGGGGAGAGGACTAAAATCCTGCTCCAAAAAGAAACAAAATGGATTTCTAAACAAAATGTGTGAACACCAATTGGATCAGCTGGATGAAGGACTATTTTTTTTTTTTTACTTTGCTCGTAAGTGCAGTTCAGTGAATTGTAAGTTAGCTACACTTATTATTATAGCAGTTCTGGACCCCAGAAATAGCTGTAGCCCAGGTGGCTTTGGAAGTAAACACATTTTTTTTTCCAAGACAGACAGAGTCCGCTATAAGAAGAGCATCAGCTCAGAACTAAGTGAAATCCAGACCAGCACCACCACCACCAGAGTTAAAAATAAAAAATACTGCTTTAGAGACAAATAAAAATTAATGCTTGGTTTGTGTTGACCTCCATCTCCAGTAAGGCCAGAGGAGTAAGTCTCGCCCCCCCCCACCCAGAAAAAAAGAGATCCCTAACTTAAGTTGTGGAAAATTCATGTGAAACCAGAATCAGTTGTGGGCGGGGTGGGAGAAGGAATCCTGTAAAGTTCTAGCTGCCAGTGCAGTTTTCCTTCCCACACACATTGTATTTTTTTTGTATTTGCTATTGGTATATAGTGGCTTAACACCTAGGGATAAGGGCCATGTATAAATACAATTGCCTTGCCCCTTTCTTATACCAACCCCCACCCAAGCTATACTCAGGGCTGTAACTACTGTAGGCCTCCAAAACTGCAAAAGCAAAGAGTCCAAAAATCTATGGGGCAGTACAGTATGAGCATTCCCCCCCTCAGATGTTTTTATAAAAAAGAAATGCCACACACTGCTTTGTTTCTTGATTACAGTGCTACTTGAAGAATGTACTGTACCTGCAACTGTGTTATCTAAGTTTTTAGTGAAAAAAATATTTTGCCCCCCCCTCCCAAAAAGAAGTAGGCACCTGCCTCGCGAACCTCACCCCTGATACTGACTCCCTGCATGGGATGTGGAATATAGCATGAAAACAGGACCAGTCAGACAATGCCTTTCCAGCAGTCACAGGGGATGGGGAGAGGGTCGGTGGACACACCCACCTACCCACCCAGTCTGCTGAGCATTGTGTTGCGGCTATTTTTCTTTTCCTTTCTTGTTCTTTTCACAGTTTAGGAGCAGGACATTCGAACAGCAGCAACTGGGGAATGGAGAAGTGATGAGGGCTCATCTGGTTGAGATGGCATTGTTGGCCTGCCAGTTGCGCACCCCCTGTTCCAGCTTTAGAATCTAGGGCTAGCCAGAGTCTACCACACCTGTGACTCAAGTGGGGGGAAAAAAATAATTTTTTCCCTGGAGTCTGGGGTAGGGAAGACATAGCAAAAGTGTGTTTCTGTTTTCAATAAAAGGCCCAAAACTCACCATAGAGCATCTGAACCCCCAGAGCTTTTGGGGGCCTGTTGGCCCCCAGACCCCCGGCTTTAGCTGCTTTAGGATACAGGGGCCCATCTCAGATTACTTTGCCTGAGCCCCAATATTCTTAGCTGCAGCCCTGGAACCATTCAGTTGTGCAGGTTCTGAGGTGGGACAATAATTATTTGGATCTTCAACAGGCTCCTGTCCCACTGGTTCTGCACTAAGCTAACTCTTGTCAAAGTGGTGAGACTGACTCTGCAAATGAGACAGCTAGTGGGCTGGGGCTTTTTTTATGTGGAGATCTAATATAAGCTATTTAATAAATTGTTGTTTGTCACCAAGCTCGTCAGAATCTCTAGCTCTCTGCACTTTATAAGCAGATACTCATCCAGTGTCAAAGTGGCCTGCCTAGACACTCTAAGACCTGACTGCAGACGGTGTGAGCTGGGGTTATGCTAGCTATATTTGTCAAAAAATCTAAACAAATACAAATTTTAATAAGCATCTAAATTACTTTTGCCCTTAGTCAGGCTTCTGTCCCCTCAGAATATCCAGACTCTGCACTAAGCAGCTGGCATGACCTGACTGCTTATGGTGTGGGCTGGGGAGGGGTTATGCTGGATATTTGTATATGGAGATCTAAATAAATACAAAGCAGCTAAAAATTAATATTATCCTCAGTCAGTCCCCTATCCACTTTGAATGCCCAGATTCTGCACTTATAAGCTATTCTTTAATGCATCCAGTGTCGAAGTGGCCTGCCTAGATACTCCTTAAAGGACCTGACTGCAAGTGAGATCTGGTGTGGGCTGGGATTATATTATATTTGAACAATACATGTAAAAACTTTGTCTCAACCCAAAACAATATGTTTTAGAATGTTTTATTATTATCTTTATATGATAGCCATTTCCCTCCTGACGATATATCACTCTTGTGGCCATCCTCTAGATAGCCTCCAGCCTATTGCTGTGCTTTCTCAGATTGGGGTTCCAGAACTACTTGTTCTACTCCAGGTGTTGATATACAAGGGGTTTGTACAGAGGTAGCATGACCTCACTGCACCTGCTGATGATGAACCTGCCTATACATCCCAGCCTCTTATTTACTTTCTCCACTGCCTTATTGCACTGTGCAGTTGTCTTGAGTGAGCATGTGATTTCTGTACCCAAGACCTTCTACTCCTCCAAGACTATGAAAGTGTTCCCCCTACTAACTGGTATTCCACCCTCAGGATTCCTCCCAATGTACAACTGCCAGATTTTTGACCACCTTTCCAACTTTTTCAAATTTTCTAATCTTCCCCTAAATCTGTAAAGGCCCCCCCACACACACACACAGACACACACAAACACACAGTCAACTTTGCCACTGAGCTTGGTGTCATCTGCAAAAAGATTTTCCCTTGATGCTCTTTCCTATATCCCTAATGAATGTATTGAATGGCACTGATCCAATCACTAAGCCCTGTGGAACCCTGCTCATGATAGCTATTATACTGAATGCTGCACATCATCCCCCCGCCCCAGGAACCACATTGGTCTTTTCTGTCTTTTCTTCTTGCCGACCTGACTGAAGCATGACCTGGTTACAACCTGAATGCTGTCACTGGTTATGCTCCACTCCCCACCACCACCACCACCACCCCTTTGAGTTGTTCTAGGTGTACCTGGATTTCTTCCCTCATGGCACTGAAATTAGCCTTCTTTAACTCAAGCACCCATGTTTTTGTATTCAGATGTTTCTTCCCTATTTCCAGATAAAACTTTACTATAAGTTGGTCTCTGCTAGGGATGTGCAAATACGTTATTCCAAATCTTCAGCCTGAATATTATATTTGGGCACCAAATATTTGCGTATTCAGTATTCGTATTCTTATCGAGAAGAAAACAAGAAAAAGGACAGAAGGAAAGAAAGGGCCCCCACCCTTCTCCTCAGCCCAAATCCTTTAAATTTACATCTTTGTTCCCTAAACTCTGTTGGAATCCCACTCCCACTCCTCCCCCACCCACCAACACTCACAATTTGATAATTTAGATGTGTATTTTGAAACTCACAGTGAGTGACTGACACAACCTGCCTGCCTCTATGGCCAGCCACCATCTTTCAGTGTTCGTTTGCACTACAACAAATGTCTCCCCAACCCCCACTCTGGCAGCACCCTCCTGGCCTCCCACCCCCAAGATCCAGTTCCTCTTATAAGAACTTAAGCCAAGTATGAAGAAGCCAACTGACACAACCTGCCCTCCTCCACGAACGGTTGCCTTCTGCTGAATGAAAGCACTCTCGCTTGCCTGCATAGTAAACCAGCTAATCACATCATCTGCTGGTTTCACTATGCAAGCAAGCATGCATGCAAGTGCACGAGCAATCACGCGAGCAAGTATGAGAGCGCTTTCATTCAGCAGTCAGCCATGGAAGAGGGCAGGTTGCATCTGTTGCTTTCTTTTTTCTCAGCTTAACTTCTCATAAGAAGAATTAGGTGCTGGGGGTGGGGAGGAGGGCAGAAGGAGAGTCAACTGCCACAGTGGGGAAATGGGGGGCATAATATTGTAGCACAGATAAGCACTGAAAGACGGTACTGGTCGTGGAGGTGGGTGGGTTGTACTAGTCACTCATCACGGGAGATTTTTTGAAAACATGTGAAATATCAAATTGTGGGTGCTGTGGGGGTAGAAGGTGAGTTTGGGATTCTAGCAGAGGATAGGGTGGGGAGGACATTTTAAAGGATTTGAACTGGGGGGGGCTGTTTCTTTTTCTTTTTAATGTAAACAATAGTATTTTCCAAATAGAATGGGGAGAAATAGTGCCACTGTTTATTATTCAGATCTGAATAACGAATAGTGCATTATTCATGGTATTTGGTAACACTGTCCATTACTTGCACACCCCTAGGTACTGCTACTGAAGGGGCTCAGCAACTCTGATGTCACTGATATACTGTAATTGTAATTCGACAGCACCAGGTCCAGGATAGCCCTTTCCCCAGTCAGATCCCTGAACTCCTGCACCAAGAAGGCATGCAGGAATGCATCCAGGATGGAATGGTTTCTTCCTCTGCTGGCTATCAAGACACTCCAATCTGTGTTGAATAGACTTAAGTACCACATGACTACAACCACCTGTTGCTTTGTGACTTGCCTGATCTCTCCCTTGAGTTTCTTCTCTGATATCTCACACTGATTTGCTGATCAATAGACCACCCCAGCCTTATCTTTCCTGCACATCTCTGACTCAAACGGGAACCATAAAAGCAACTTGGACCTCTGCTCATGAACAGTAGTACTATGATTCTGCTAATCTGTTCCAAAGATTGATTTCCCACAGCGACCGTGCCATTCTGCTCCAGATGTGCAAACACACGTTTTGGTCAGGACATGAAAAATGGCAGCTATATAGCTCATAAGGAGATGTCAATAAACGGCAATGTTGAAAATCTGGAGTGAAAATATTAGCTCACTTGTAACTTCGAGGATTTTTAATATTTTCACTCTGCATTTTTAACACTGCCATTTCTTCACACCTCCTTATGAATGGTATAGCTGTCATTTTTCACATCCTGCCCAAAATGTGTTTTCACACATCTGGAGGAGAATGGCACGGTCATTGTGGGAAATCAATGTTGGGGACAGATTAACAAAATCACAGTGCCACTGTTCATGAGCGGAGGTCCCAGATGCTTTCATGAGGTGGGGTCACAAAAAGCCCATGTTGAAAATTTGGAGTGCAAATACCAACAAATGCCCAGGGCATTATGGTTTCTAACTGTAACGTCCCACCCTGTAGAAACTGACAGGTGTCAGGCATGTGACTTTGAATTGTAGACTGTAATGCTCACGCCATTCCACCTCCACCCTCACCCTGCAGCCACTGACAGGCATCAAGGTGTGCCTTGCACTCTTCAGCCCCAAACTTCACCCCATTCTCTTATACTGCACCCAACTCAATGCATTTCATTATGGAATGGGGTGAGTTTAAGGCCCAGCTACCCCAAGCCACAACATGACTCTTGTCCGAGTCTGCAGGGTAGGGTCAGGTGAAATGGCACAAGCTTTATGGCCGACCCAAAGGCACACCTCAAATGTCTGTCAGCCCTGCAGGGTGAGGTTGGCATCTGTTCCATACTTCACTGCCATTCCTATTATGCATCTCTGTAACTCCTGCACTACCAGTGCCAATGCTAGCAAAACAACATTCAGCATTGACAAATGCTAGTTAGGGCCTGTGTCTTAGCATGTAAAGATATGGGTAGCAAGGACCATTGCTAGAAGTCCCTCTTCAATTGCTTAATCAAAGGTGGGTAATTCAGTTCACCCAACTGCAAAGACTCCTGTCCCACCTTAATACCCAGGTACTGGATATAGGGGAGGTCCCATTTCATGAGGTATTTGTGTTTTAACTCTTCACTTAGAACTTTGTGAAAACACGGGACCTCAGTGTTACTCTGGTTTAGTTTATACCCTGACAGGGATGCAGACTCCTCAATTTGCTGGAAAAGGGCAGGCAGGGAAGCTTCCGGCGCAGATATATATAGTAGGACACTGTCCACATACGATTCTAGTTTATGTACAGATGCTTCTACGTTTGTCCCACTGATCTTTGCATTTTGTCTTATGCTCTGGGTGAGGGGCTCAATATAAAATGCAGATAACAGCGGGGATAAAGGGCATCCTGCCCTATTCCCCAGCCCAACCTGAGAGCTGCAGAAATATGACCATTAGCCCTAACATAGGCAGTAAAGGATTCATATAACTTGAAAAGGGCTTGCACAAATTCTTTCGGAAACCCAAAGCAGGAAAGGACACCACTCAGAAAAGGCCACGCCACCCTGTTAAAAGCCTTTTCTGTGTTCAGACTCATGATCAGTGCAGGAGTTTTCATTTGGTTTATATGGTCTATAATGTGAACTGTTTGATGAAGGTTATCCTGTGTTTGGCAGCCAGGAATAAAACTAGTCTGGTCTAGGTGTATCAAGGAGGGCAAAAATTGCTGTATATGTTTAGTTGTAATGGACATGAAAATATTATAGTCTGTGTTTAATAACAAAAT